>CM051543.1:10000-229613 GCA_028022735.1 Gypaetus barbatus
CTGCGGGGTGTACTGGAGGGGTCTCCCGTATTAGGGTTAGGGTTGGACCTGAGGTTAGAGGGGTCCCGTGAGTCCAGTGAGCTGGGGGGTGTAATAGATGGGTCCCACTCATTAGGGTTAGAGTCAGGTACAAGGTCCAAGGGGTCCGTAAGTGCAATATGCTGGGTTCTGTAAGGGGGGGGGGCGGTCCCTATTAGGGTTTGGGTGCGACCGAAGGTTCGAGGGCTTCCCTAATCCTACACCGATGGGGTAGTCACCGTGGGGTCCCCGCCCATCAGGGTTTTAGTTGGAATCAAGGTACAAGGCATCCTCAAAGGTTACTCACCTGGGAGATGTAATGCAGGTTTCCATCTTTTAGGGTTGCGGTGGGAGCCCGGGTCCGAGGGGTCACGTAGCTCTGCTGCGTAGGGAGGTGTAGTTGGGGGCGATTGCCCCATTAGGGTTTGGGTGCAAAGAGCGGTCTGCTGGTCCCCTAAACCTACCCTGTGCTAATCGTAATGTTAGGGGTGGGGCTCTGGGGAATGTGACCCTAATTGATTACTGTGGGATGAGGTGCGGCTCGCCGTGATTGGAAGGGTGCTGGGGTGTGTCTGGGGTGGGTTAATTCGGGTGTGGCCTGGGACAGGGGACTGCTCGTTACTTCATTAGGGTTCTTGTGAGTGGGTGGGGAGCGGTAATTGGGGCTAGGTGTGTGTGTGACCAGGGGTGGGGTTCTAATTAGGGGTGCAGACTTCTGGTCAGGGGAGGGGCTACCTACTGGGGAGGTGGGGAGTGGGGAGGGCCTCCCTACTCAGGAGGTCTGCTTCTCCTTGGGAGTGGGGGCTTCCGGTCAGGGCAGGGGCTAGCTACTGGGGGTGTGGCTGGGGGAGGGGTACTGCTCATTAGGGGGTGGGAAGTGATCATTAGGGGTGGTGGGGTGGTTGGCAGGGGGTGCGAACTGCTAATTAGGGGTGGGGCCTTCTGGTCAGGGGAGGGGCTACCTACTCAAGGGTGGGGTCCAGGGAGGGCTTACCTACTGGGGCGGGGCATAGCTAAGGATAGCATGGGGCCTGGGGACAGGGATTGCTCATTGGTGGGTGGGTGCTTGGGGGAGGGGGCCTGCTAGTCCTAGGGCAGGTCCTGGGGGCGGGGCCTGCTCATCCCAGGGTGGGAGCTTGGGGCACAGAGTACCTCATTAGGGGACAGGTGGGTGGGGAAGGGGTATGTACATACTCTATAAATAAAAATATTAAAAATATAAAGTTTGGTGCAGCAGTAGAAATTGGCTTCCTCCCCAGGAACAAATTTTTTATTTTTAATTTTTTTTTCTTTGGTCCTGGGGAGTCCAGCATTCCCTCCTGTTGCTTTTTTTTTTTAGTAAAAAACTTTTAATTTAACTTAAATTACAAATTTTTAAATGCAGCAGTGCTGCAAATTTTAAAGTTAAACATTGCAGTGCTGCAAATTTTAAACCTAAGCCCTGCAGTGCTGCAAATTTTAGAGCTAAGCGCTGCACTGCTGCAAATTTTAAACCTTTGCACAGCAATACTGCAAATTTTAAAGCTTAGCACAGCAATGCTGCAAATTTTAGAGTTAAGCGCTGCAGTGCTGCAAATTTTAAAGCCAAGCGCTGCAGTGCTGCAAATTTTAAAGCCAAGCGCTGCAGTGCCGCAAATTTCAAACTTAAGCGCTGCAGTGCCGCAAGTTTCAAAGCCAAGCGCTGCAGTGCCGCAAGTTTCAGACCTAAGCGCTGCAGTGCCGCAAGTTTCAGACCTAAGCGCTGCAGTGCCGCAAATTTCAGACCTAAGCGCTGCAGTGCTGCAGAGTTGCAGTAGAAAATGGCTTTTGCCCTGGGAGTAAATTTTTTACCTTGATTTTTTAATTCTTTACTCCCAAGGACTGTGCCATCTGCTACTGCTTTCTTATTTGAAACCTTGGTTCTACAATGCCAACTGCAAAGTTTTACAATAGAGTTTGAAAACAGCAACTTCAAAGTTTGCCAATAGCAACTTCAAAGTCTTCCAATACAGGTTCACAATTGCAACTTCAACGTTTAATAGGACAGTTTTACAACGGCGACGTCAACGTTTTACGGTGGCAACTTCAACGTTTAATAGGACAGTTTTACAACGGCGACGTCAACGTTTTACGGTGGCAACTTCAACGTTTAATAGGACAGTTTTACAACGGCGACGTCAACGTTTTACGGTGGCAACTTCAACGTTTAATAGGACAGTTTTACAACGGCGACGTCAACGTTTTACGGTGGCAACTTCAACGTTTAATAGGACAGTTTTACAACGGCGACGTCAACGTTTTACGGTGGCAACTTCAACGTTTAATAGGACAGTTTTACAACGGCGACGTCAACGTTTTACGGTGGCAACTTCAACGTTTAATAGGACAGTTTTACAACGGCGACGTCAACGTTTTACGGTGGCAACTTCAACGTTTAATAGGACAGTTTTACAACGGCGACGTCAACGTTTTACGGTGGCAACTTCAACGTTTAATAGGACAGTTTTACAACGGCGACGTCAACGTTTTACGGTGGCAACTTCAACGTTTAATAGGACAGTTTTACAACGGCGACGTCAACGTTTTACGGTGGCAACTTCAACGTTTAATAGGACAGTTTTACAACGGCGACGTCAACGTTTTACGGTGGCAACTTCAACGTTTAATAGGACAGTTTTACAACGGCGACGTCAACGTTTTACGGTGGCAACTTCAACGTTTAATAGGACAGTTTTACAACGGCGACGTCAACGTTTTACGGTGGCAACTTCAACGTTTAATAGGACAGTTTTACAACGGCGACGTCAACGTTTTACGGTGGCAACTTCAACGTTTAATAGGACAGTTTTACAACGGCGACGTCAACGTTTTACAGTGGCAACTTCAACGTTTTACGGTGGCAACTTCAACGTTTTACGGTGGCAACTTCAACGTTTGATAATACAGTTTTACGGTGGCAACTTCAAAGTTTTACAATACAATTTCACAACAGCAACTTCAGCGTTTTACCGTGGCAACTTCAGCGTTTTACCGTGGCAACTTCAGCGTTTTACAACACAGTTTTACAACATCAACTTCAAAGTTTGCCAATAGCAACTTCCAAGTTTGGCAATACAGTTTGACAACACAGTTTGACAACGGCAACTTCCAAGTTTGGCAATACAGTTTGACAACACAGTTTGACAACGGCAACTTCCAAGTTTGGCAATACAGTTTGACAACACAGTTTGACAACGGCAACTTCCAAGTTTGGCAATACAGTTTGACAACACAGTTTGACAACGGCAACTTCCAAGTTTGGCAATACAGTTTGACAACACAGTTTGACAACGGCAACTTCCAAGTTTGGCAATACAGTTTGACAACACAGTTTGACAACGGCAACTTCCAAGTTTGGCAATACAGTTTGACAACACAGTTTGACAACGGCAACTTCCAAGTTTGGCAATACAGTTTGACAACACAGTTTGACAACGGCAACTTCCAAGTTTGGCAATACAGTTTGACAACACAGTTTGACAACGGCAACTTCCAAGTTTGACAATACAGTTTGACAACACAGTTTGACAACGGCAACTTCCAAGTTTGGCAATACAGTTTGACAACACAGTTTGACAACGGCAACTTCCAAGTTTGACAATACAGTTTGACAACACAGTTTGACAACGGCAACTTCCAAGTTTGACAATACAGTTTGACAACGGCAACTTCCAAGTATTACAACGGCAACTTCCACGTTTAACAATACAGTTTTCCAATGGCAACTTTAAAGTTAGACAGTGGCAACTTGAAAGGTTTACAAGGGCAACCTCAAAGTTTGACAATACAGTTTTACTATGGCCATTTCAAAGTTTGACAACGGCAACTTCATAGTTTTATAATACAGTTTGAGAACGGCAACTTCCCAGTTTTACAATGGCAACTTCCAAGTTTTCTAATACAGTTTTCCAATGGCATCTTTAAAGTTAGACAGTGGCAACTTCAAAGTTTTACAATGGCAACCACAACATTTTACAATACAGTTTTACAACGGAAACTTCAAAGTTTGACAATGAAGTTTTATATCGGCACCTTGAAAGTTTGAGGAGTCCAACTTCAAAGTTTGATGAAACAGTTTGACAACATCAACCTCAAAGTTTTTCAATGGCAACTTCAAAGTTTTAAAACACAGTTTAACAATGGCAACTTCAAAGTTTGCCAATGGCAACTTCAAAGTCTTGCAATACAGGTTCACAATTGCAACTTCACAGTTTTACAATACAGTTTGACAACAGCAACTTCCGAGTTCGCAAATAGCAACCTCAAAGTTTTACAATACAGTTCTACAACAGCAACTTCAAAGTTTTACAACACACTTCTAAAACAGGAACTTTGAAGTTTTACAACACAGTTGGACAACAGCAACTTCATAGTTTGCCAATGGCAACTTCAAACTTTCACAATACTGGTTAACAACAGCAACTTCAAAGTTTCACAATACAGTTTCACAATAGTAATTCAACGATTTACAACAGCAACTTCAAAGTTTTACAATACATTTTGAGAACAGCAACGTCAAAGTTTTAGAATGGCAACATCAAAATTTAATAGTGCAGTATTACAACAGCAACTGCAAAGTTTTAGAATGGCAACATCAAAGTTTAATAGTGCAGTATTACAACAGCAACTGCAAAGTTTTACAGTGGCAACGTCAACGTTTTACAGTGGCAACTTCAACGTTTGATAATACAGTTTTACCGTGGCAACGTCAACGTTTTACAGTGGCAACTTCAACGTTTGATAATACAGTTTTACCGTGGCAACGTCAACGTTTTACAGTGGCAACTTCAACGTTTGATAATACAGTTTTACCGTGGCAACGTCAACTTTTTACAGTGGCAACTTCAACGTTTGATAATACAGTTTTACCGTGGCAACGTCAACGTTTTACAGTGGCAACTTCAACGTTTGATACTATAGTTTTACCGTGGCCACTTCACCGTTTGTGAGTGGCCACTTCAATGTTTTACAATAGAGTTCCACAACGGCAACTTCAAAGTTTTACAATACAGTTTGACAACAGCGAGTTCAAAGTTTGGAAATAGCAACTTCAAAGTCTTCCAATACAGGTTCACAATTGCAACTTCACTGTTTGCCAATGGCAACATCAAAGTTTGACAGTACAGTATTACAACGGCAACTTCAGCGTTCTACAGTGGCAACTTCAGCGTTTGATACTACAGTTTTACCGTGGCAACTTCAACGTTTTACAATAGAGTTGCACAACGGCAACTTCAACGTTTTACAATACAGTTGCACAACGGCAACTTCATCGTTTTACAATAGGATTGCACAACGGCAACTTCATCGTTTTACAATACAGTTGCACAACGGCAACTTCATCGTTTTACAATACAGTTGCACAACGGCAACTTCATCGTTTTACAATACAGTTGCACAAGGGCAACTTCATCGTTTTACAATAGGATTGCACAACGGCAACTTCATCGTTTTACAATAGAGTTGCACAACGGCAACTTCATCGTTTTACAATAGGATTGCACAACGGCAACTTCATCGTTTTACAATAGAGTTGCACAACAGCAACTTCAACGTTTTACAATAGGGTTGCACAACGGCAACTTCATCGTTTTACAATAGAGTTGCACAACGGCAACTTCAACGTTTTACAATAGGGTTGCACAACGGCAACTTCATCGTTTTACAATAGAGTTGCACAACGGCAACTTCAACGTTTTACAATAGGGTTGCACAACGGCAACTTCATCGTTTTACAATAGAGTTGCACAACGGCAACTTCAACGTTTTACAATAGGGTTGCACAACGGCAACTTCATCGTTTTACAATAGAGTTGCACAACGGCAACTTCAACGTTTTACAATACAGTTGCACAACGGCAACTTCATCGTTTTACAATAGGGTTGCACAACGGCAACTTCATCGTTTTACAATAGAGTTGCACAACGGCAACTTCAACGTTTTACAATAGGGTTGCACAACGGCAACTTCATCGTTTTACAATAGAGTTGCACAACGGCAACTTCAACGTTTTACAATACAGTTGCACAACAGCGAGTTCAAAGTTTGGACATAGCAACTTCAAAGTCTTCCAATACAGGTTCACGACTGCAACTTCACAGCTTGCCAATGGCAACATCAAAGTTTGACAGTACAGTATTACAACGGCAACTTCAGCGTTCTACAGTGGCAACTTCAGCGTTTTACAATACAGTTGCACAACAGCAACTTCAGCGTTCTACAGTGGCAACTTCAGCGTTGTACAATACAGTTGCACAACGGCAACTTCAGCGTTCTACAGTGGCAACTTCAGCGTTGTACAATACAGTTGCACAACGGCAACTTCAGCGTTCTACAGTGGCAACTTCAGCGTTGTACAATACAGTTGCACAACGGCAACTTCAGCGTTCTACAGTGGCAACTTCAGCGTTGTACAATACAGTTGCACAACGGCAACTTCAGCGTTCTACAGTGGCAACTTCAGCGTTTTACAATACAGTTGCACAACGGCAACTTCAGCGTTTTACAATACAGTTGCACAACGGCAACTTCAGCGTTCTACAGTGGCAACTTCAGCGTTTTACAATACAGTTGCACAACGGCAACTTCAGCGTTTTACAATACAGTTGCGCAACGGCAACTTCAGCGTTTTACAATACAGTTGCGCAACGGCAACTTCAGCGTTTTACAATACAGTTGCGCAACGGCAACTTCAGCGTTTTACAATACAGTTGCGCAACGGCAAGGTCAAAGTTTGGACATAGCAACTTCAAAGTCTTCCAATACAGGTTCACGACGGCAACTTCACAGCTTGCCAATGGCAACATCAAAGTTTGACAGTACAGTATTACAACAGCATCTTCAAGGATTTACCGTGGCAACTTCAAGGATTTACCGTGGCAACTTCAAGGATTTACAATAGAGTTCCACAACAGCAACTTCAAAGTTTTACAAAACACTTTGACAACAGCGAGTTCAAAGTTTGGAAATAGCAACTTCAAAGTTTTACAATACAGTTTCACAACAGCAACTTCAAAGTTTGCCAATGGCAACTTCAAAGTCTTCCAATACAGGTTCACAATTGCAACTTCAAAGATTTACAGTGGCAACTTCAAAGATTTACAATACAGTTTCACAACAGCGAGTTCAAAGTTTGGAAATAGCAACTTGAAAGTTTTACAATACAGTTTCACAACAGCAACTTCAAAGTTTGCCAATGGCAACTTCAAAGTCTTCCAATACAGGTTCACAATTGCAACTTCACAGTTTTACAACACAGTTCGACAACAGCAACTTCCAAGTTTTACAACACACTTCTAAAACAGGAACTTTGAAGTTTTACAACACAGTTGGACAACAGCAACTTCATAGTTTCCCAATGGCAAGTTCAAACTTTCACAATACTGGTTAACAACAGCAACTTCAAAGTTTCACAATACAGTTTCACAATAGTAATTCAACGATTTACAACAGCAACTTCAAAGTTTTACAATACGTTTTGAGAACAGCAACGTCAAAGTTTTAGAATGGCAACATCAAAGTTTAATAGTGCAGTATTACAACAGCAACTGCAAAGTTTTAGAATGGCAACATCAAAGTTTAATAGTGCAGTATTACAACAGCAACTGCAAAGTTTTACAGTGGCAACGTCAACGTTTTACAGTGGCAACTTCAACGTTTGATAATACAGTTTTACAGTGGCAACGTCAACGTTTTACAGTGGCAACTTCAACGTTTGATAATACAGTTTTACCGTGGCAACGTCAACGTTTTACAGTGGCAACTTCAACGTTTGATACTATAGTTTTACCGTGGCCACTTCACCGTTTGTGAGTGGCCACTTCAACGTTTGATACTATAGTTTTACCGTGGAAACTTCAACGTTTGTGAGTGGCCACTTCAATGTTTTACAATAGAGTTCCACAACGGCAACTTCAAAGTTTTACAATACAGTTTGACAACAGCGACTTCAAAGTTTGGAAATAGCAACTTCAAAGTCTTCCAATACAGGTTCACAATTGCAACTTCACTGTTTGCCAATGGCAACATCAAAGTTTGACAGTACAGTATTACAACGGCAACTTCAGCGTTCTACAGTGGCAACTTCAGCGTTGTACAATACAGCTGCACAACGGCAACTTCAGCGTTCTACAGTGGCAACTTCAGCGTTGTACAATACAGCTGCACAACGGCAACTTCAGCGTTCTACAGTGGCAACTTCAGCGTTGTACAATACAGCTGCACAACGGCAACTTCAGCGTTCTACAGTGGCAACTTCAGCGTTGTACAATACAGCTGCACAACGGCAACTTCAGCGTTCTACAGTGGCAACTTCAGCGTTGTACAATACAGCTGCACAACGGCAACTTCAGCGTTCTACAGTGGCAACTTCAGCGTTGTACAATACAGCTGCACAACGGCAACTTCAGCGTTCTACAGTGGCAACTTCAGCGTTGTACAATACAGCTGCACAACGGCAACTTCAGCGTTCTACAGTGGCAACTTCAGCGTTGTACAATACAGCTGCACAACGGCAACTTCAGCGTTCTACAGTGGCAACTTCAGCGTTGTACAATACAGCTGCACAACGGCAACTTCAGCGTTCTACAGTGGCAACTTCAGCGTTGTACAATACAGCTGCACAACGGCAACTTCAGCGTTCTACAGTGGCAACTTCAGCGTTGTACAATACAGCTGCACAACGGCAACTTCAGCGTTCTACAGTGGCAACTTCAGCGTTGTACAATACAGCTGCACAACGGCAACTTCAGCGTTCTACAGTGGCAACTTCAGCGTTGTACAATACAGCTGCACAACGGCAACTTCAGCGTTCTACAGTGGCAACTTCAGCGTTGTACAATACAGCTGCACAACGGCAACTTCAGCGTTCTACAGTGGCAACTTCAGCGTTGTACAATACAGCTGCACAACGGCAACTTCAGCGTTCTACAGTGGCAACTTCAGCGTTGTACAATACAGCTGCACAACGGCAACTTCAGCGTTCTACAGTGGCAACTTCAGCGTTGTACAATACAGCTGCACAACGGCAACTTCAGCGTTCTACAGTGGCAACTTCAGCGTTGTACAATACAGCTGCACAACGGCAACTTCAGCGTTCTACAGTGGCAACTTCAGCGTTTTACACTACAGCTGCACAACGGCAACTTCAGCGTTCTACAGTGGCAACTTCAGCGTTTTACACTACAGCTGCACAACGGCAACTTCAGCGTTCTACAGTGGCAACTTCAGCGTTTTACACTACAGCTGCACAACGGCAACTTCAGCGTTCTACAGTGGCAACTTCAGCGTTGTACAATACAGCTGCACAACGGCAACTTCAGCGTTCTACAGTGGCAACTTCAGCGTTGTACAATACAGCTGCACAACGGCAACTTCAGCGTTCTACAGTGGCAACTTCAGCGTTGTACAATACAGCTGCACAACGGCAACTTCAGCGTTCTACAGTGGCAACTTCACCGTTTTACAATACAGCTGCACAACGGCAACTTCAGCGTTCTACAGTGGCAACTTCACCGTTTTACAATACAGCTGCACAACGGCAACTTCAGCGTTCTACAGTGGCAACTTCACCGTTTTACAATACAGTTGCACAACGGCAACTTCAGCGTTCTACAGTGGCAACTTCACCGTTTTACAATACAGTTGCACAACGGCAACTTCAGCGTTTTACAATACAGTTGCACAGCAGCAACTTCAGCGTTTTAAAATACAGTTGCACAACGGCAAGGTCAAAGTTTGGACATAGCAACTTCAAAGTCTTCCAATACAGGTTCACGACGGCAACTTCACAGCTTGCCAATGGCAACATCAAAGTTTGACAGTACAGTATTACAACAGCATCTTCAAGGATTTACCGTGGCAACTTCAACGATTTACCGTGGCAACTTCAAGGATTTACCGTGGCAACTTCAACGTTTTACAATAGAGTTCCACAACAGCAACTTCAAAGTTTTACAATACAGTTTGACAACAGCGAGTTCAAAGTTTGGAAATAGCAACTTCAAAGTCTTCCAATACAGGTTCACAATTGCAACTTCACTGTTTGCCAATGGCAACTTCAAAGATTTACAGTGGCAACTTCAAAGATTTACAGTGGCAACTTCAAAGATTTACAGTGGCAACTTCAAAAATTTACACTGGCAACTTCAAAGATTTACAGTGGCAACTTCAAAGATTTACAGTGGCAACTTCAAAAATTTACACTGGCAACTTCAAAGATTTACAATACAGTTTCACAACAGCGAGTTCAAAGTTTGGAAATAGCAACTTGAAAGTTTTACAATACAGTTTCACAACAGCGAGTTCAAAGTTTGGAAATAGCAACTTGAAAGTTTTACAATACAGTTTCACAACAGCGAGTTCAAAGTTTGGAAATAGCAACTTCAAAGTTTTACAATACAGTTTCACAACAGCAACTTCAAAGTTTGCCAATGGCAACTTGAAAGTTTTACAATACAGTTTCACAACAGCAACTTCAAAGTTTGCCAATGGCAACTTCAAAGTCTTCCAATACAGGTTCACAATTGCAACTTCACAGTTTTACAACACAGTTCGACAACAGCAACTTCCAAGTTTTACAACACACTTCTAAAACAGGAACTTTGAAGTTTTACAACACAGTTGGACAACAGCAACTTCATAGTTTCCCAATGGCAAGTTCAAACTTTCACAATACTGGTTAACAACAGCAACTTCAAAGTTTCACAATACAGTTTCACAATAGTAATTCAAGGATTTACAACAGCAACTTCAAAGTTTTACAATACATTTTGAGAACAGCAACGTCAAAGTTTTAGAATGGCAACATCAAAGTTTAATAGTGCAGTATTACAACAGCAACTGCAAAGTTTTAGAATGGCAACATCAAAGTTTAATAGTGCAGTATTACAACAGCAACTGCAAAGTTTTAGAATGGCAACATCAAAGTTTAATAGTGCAGTATTACAACAGCAACTGCAAAGTTTTAGAATGGCAACATCAAAGTTTAATAGTGCAGTATTACAACACCAACTGCAAAGTTTTAGAATGGCAACATCAAAGTTTAATAGTGCAGTATTACAACACCAACTGCAAAGTTTTAGAATGGCAACATCAAAGTTTAATAGTGCAGTATTACAACACCAACTGCAAAGTTTTAGAATGGCAACATCAAAGTTTAATAGTGCAGTATTACAACACCAACTGCAAAGTTTTACAGTGGCAACGTCAATGTTTTACAGTGGCCACTTCAACGTTTGATACTATAGTTTTACCGTGGCCACTTCACCGTTTGTGAGTGGCCACTTCAACGTTTGATACTGTAGTTTTACCGTGGCCACTTCACCGTTTGTGAGTGGCCACTTCAACGTTTGATACTATAGTTTTACCGTGGCCACTTCACCGTTTGTGAGTGGCCACTTCAACGTTTGATACTATAGTTTTACCGTGGCCACTTCACCGTTTGTGAGTGGCCACTTCAACGTTTGATACTATAGTTTTACCGTGGAAACTTCAACGTTTGTGACTGGCCACTTCAATGTTTTACAATAGAGTTCCACAACGGCAACTTCAAAGTTTTACAATACAGTTTGACAACAGCGACTTCAAAGTTTGGAAATAGCAACTTCAAAGTCTTCCAATACAGGTTCACAATTGCAACTTCACTGTTTGCCAATGGCAACATCAAAGTTTGACAGTACAGTATTACAACGGCAACTTCAGCGTTCTACAGTGGCAACTTCAGCGTTGTACAATACAGCTGCACAACGGCAACTTCAGCGTTCTACAGTGGCAACTTCAGCGTTGTACAATACAGCTGCACAACGGCAACTTCAGCGTTCTACAGTGGCAACTTCAGCGTTGTACAATACAGCTGCACAACGGCAACTTCAGCGTTCTACAGTGGCAACTTCAGCGTTGTACAATACAGTTGCACAACGGCAAATTCACAGCTGCACAACGGCAACTTCAGCGTTCTACAATAGATGTTGCACAACGGCAACTTCAGCGTTCTACAATAGATGTTGCACAACGGCAACTTCAACGTTCTACAATAGATGTTGCACAACGGCAACTTCAGCGTTCTACAATAGATGTTGCACAACGGCAACTTCAACGTTCTACAATAGATGTTGCACAACGGCAACTTCAACGTTCTACAATAGATGTTGCACAACGGCAACTTCAACGTTCTACAATAGATGTTGCACAACGGCAACTTCAATGTTCTACAATACAGACGGATAACAGTAAGTTCAAATTTGGTCATAGCAACTTCAAAGTCTTCCAATACAGGTTCACGACTGCAACTTCACAGCTTGCCAATGGCAACATCAAAGTTTGACAGTACAGTATTACGACTGCAAATTCACAGCTTGCCAATGGCAACATCAAAGGTTGACAGTACAGTATTACAACGGCAACTTCAGCGTTCTACAGTGGCAACTTCAGCGTTGTACGATACAGCTGCACAACGGCAACTTCAGCGTTCTACAGTGGCAACTTCAGCGTTGTACGATAGAGCTGCACAACGGCAACTTCACAGCTGCACAACGGCAACTTCAGCGTTGTACGATAGAGCTGCACAACGGCAACTTCACAGCTGCACAACGGCAACTTCAGCGTTGTACGATAGAGCTGCACAACGGCAACTTCACAGCTGCACAACGGCAACTTCAGCGTTGTACGATACAGCTGCACAACGGCAACTTCACAGCTGCACAACGGCAACTTCAGCGTTGTACGATAGAGCTGCACAACGGCAACTTCACAGCTGCACAACGGCAACTTCAGCGTTGTACGATAGAGCTGCACAACGGCAACTTCACAGCTGCACAACGGCAACTTCAGCGTTGTACGATACAGCTGCACAACGGCAACTTCACAGCTGCACAACGGCAACTTCAGCGTTGTACGATAGAGCTGCACAACGGCAACTTCACAGCTGCACAACGGCAACTTCAGCGTTCTACGATACAGCTGCACAACGGCAACTTCACAGCTGCACAACGGCAACTTCAGCGTTGTACGATAGAGCTGCACAACGGCAACTTCACAGCTGCACAACGGCAACTTCAGCGTTGTACGATAGAGCTGCACAACGGCAACTTCACAGCTGCACAACGGCAACTTCAGCGTTGTACGATACAGCTGCACAACGGCAACTTCACAGCTGCACAACGGCAACTTCAGCGTTGTACGATACAGCTGCACAACGGCAACTTCACAGCTGCACAACGGCAACTTCAGCGTTGTACGATACAGCTGCACAACGGCAACTTCACAGCTGCACAACGGCAACTTCAGCGTTGTACGATACAGCTGCACAACGGCAACTTCACAGCTGCACAACGGCAACTTCAGCGTTGTACGATACAGCTGCACAACGGCAACTTCAGCGTTGTACGATACAGCTGCACAACGGCAACTTCACAGCTGCACAACGGCAACTTCAGCGTTGTACGATACAGCTGCACAACGGCAACTTCACAGCTGCACAACGGCAACTTCAGCGTTGTACGATACAGCTGAACAACGGCAACTTCAGCGTTGTACGATACAGCTGCACAACGGCAACTTCACAGCTGCACAACGGCAACTTCAGCGTTGTACGATACAGCTGCACAACGGCAACTTCAGCGTTGTACGATACAGCTGCACAACGGCAACTTCACAGCTGCACAACGGCAACTTCAGCGTTGTACGATACAGCTGCACAACGGCAACTTCAGCGTTGTACGATACAGCTGCACAACGGCAACTTCACAGCTGCACAACGGCAACTTCAGCGTTGTACGATACAGCTGCACAACGGCAACTTCAGCGTTGTACGATACAGCTGCACAACGGCAACTTCACAGCTGCACAACGGCAACTTCAGCGTTGTACGATACAGCTGCACAACGGCAACTTCAGCGTTGTACGATACAGCTGCACAACGGCAACTTCACAGCTGCACAACGGCAACTTCAGCGTTGTACGATACAGCTGCACAACGGCAACTTCAGCGTTGTACGATACAGCTGCACAACGGCAACTTCACAGCTGCACAACGGCAACTTCAGCGTTGTACGATACAGCTGCACAACGGCAACTTCACAGCTGCACAACGGCAACTTCAGCGTTGTACGATACAGCTGCACAACGGCAACTTCACAGCTGCACAACGGCAACTTCAGCGTTCTACGATACAGCTGCACAACGGCAACTTCACAGCTGCACAACGGCAACTTCAGCGTTCTACAATACAGCTGCACAACGGCAACTTCACAGCTGCACAACGGCAACTTCAGCGTTCTACAGTACAGCTGCACAACGGCAACTTCACAGCTGCACAACGGCATCTTCAGCGTTGTACAGTACATCTGCACAACGGCAACTTAAGCGTTCTACAATAGATGTTGCGCAACGGCAACTTCAACGTTCTACAATAGATGTTGCGCAACGGCAACTTCAACGTTCTACAATACAGTCGGATAACAGTAAAGTTCAAATTTGGTCATAGCAACTTCAAAGTCTTCCAATACAGGTTCACGACTGCAACTTCACAGCTTGCCAATGGCAACTTCACAGCTGCACAACGGCGGCAACCTCAGCGTTCTACAATACAGCTGCACAACGGCAACTTCACAGCTGCACAACGGCGGCAACCTCAGCGTTCTACAGTACAGCTGCACAACGGCAACTTCACAGCTGCACAACGGCGGCAACCTCAGCGTTCTACAGTACAGCTGCACAACGGCAACTTCACAGCTGCACAACGGCGGCAACCTCAGCGTTCTACAGTACAGCTGCACAACGGCAACTTCACAGCTGCACAACGGCGGCAACCTCAGCGTTCTACAGTACAGCTGCACAACGGCAACTTCACAGCTGCACAACGGCGGCAACCTCAGCGTTCTACAGTACAGCTGCACAACGGCAACTTCACAGCTGCACAACGGCGGCAACCTCAGCGTTCTACAGTACAGCTGCACAACGGCAACTTCACAGCTGCACAACGGCGGCAACCTCAGCGTTCTACAGTACAGCTGCACAACGGCAACTTCACAGCTGCACAACGGCGGCAACCTCAGCGTTCTACAGTACAGCTGCACAACGGCAACTTCACAGCTGCACAACGGCGGCAACCTCAGCGTTCTACAGTACAGCTGCACAACGGCAACTTCACAGCTGCACAACGGCGGCAACCTCAGCGTTCTACAGTACAGCTGCACAACGGCAACTTCACAGCTGCACAACGGCGGCAACCTCAGCGTTCTACAGTACAGCTGCACAACGGCAACTTCACAGCTGCACAACGGCGGCAACCTCAGCGTTCTACAGTACAGCTGCACAACGGCAACTTCACAGCTGCACAACGGCGGCAACCTCAGCGTTCTACAGTACAGCTGCACAACGGCAACTTCACAGCTGCACAACGGCGGCAACCTCAGCGTTCTACAGTACAGCTGCACAACGGCAACTTCACAGCTGCACAACGGCGGCAACCTCAGCGTTCTACAGTACAGCTGCACAACGGCAACTTCACAGCTGCACAACGGCGGCAACCTCAGCGTTCTACAGTACAGCTGCACAACGGCAACTTCACAGCTGCACAACGGCGGCAACCTCAGCGTTCTACAGTACAGCTGCACAACGGCAACTTCACAGCTGCACAACGGCGGCAACCTCAGCGTTCTACAGTACAGCTGCACAACGGCAACTTCACAGCTGCACAACGGCGGCAACCTCAGCGTTCTACAGTACAGCTGCACAACGGCAACTTCACAGCTGCACAACGGCGGCAACCTCAGCGTTCTACAGTACAGCTGCACAACGGCAACTTCACAGCTGCACAACGGCGGCAACCTCAGCGTTCTACAGTACAGCTGCACAACGGCAACTTCACAGCTGCACAACGGCGGCAACCTCAGCGTTCTACAGTACAGCTGCACAACGGCAACTTCACAGCTGCACAACGGCGGCAACCTCAGCGTTCTACAGTACAGCTGCACAACGGCAACTTCACAGCTGCACAACGGCGGCAACCTCAGCGTTCTACAGTACAGCTGCACAACGGCAACTTCACAGCTGCACAACGGCGGCAACCTCAGCGTTCTACAGTACAGCTGCACAACGGCAACTTCACAGCTGCACAACGGCGGCAACCTCAGCGTTCTACAGTACAGCTGCACAACGGCAACTTCACAGCTGCACAACGGCGGCAACCTCAGCGTTCTACAGTACAGCTGCACAACGGCAACTTCACAGCTGCACAACGGCGGCAACCTCAGCGTTCTACAGTACAGCTGCACAACGGCAACTTCACAGCTGCACAACGGCGGCAACCTCAGCGTTCTACAGTACAGCTGCACAACGGCAACTTCACAGCTGCACAACGGCGGCAACCTCAGCGTTCTACAGTACAGCTGCACAACGGCAACTTCACAGCTGCACAACGGCGGCAACCTCAGCGTTCTACAGTACAGCTGCACAACGGCAACTTCACAGCTGCACAACGGCGGCAACCTCAGCGTTCTACAGTACAGCTGCACAACGGCAACTTCACAGCTGCACAACGGCGGCAACCTCAGCGTTCTACAGTACAGCTGCACAACGGCAACTTCACAGCTGCACAAGGGCGGCAACCTCAGCGTTCTACAGTACAGCTGCACAACGGCAACTTCACAGCTGCACAACGGCGGCAACCTCAGCGTTGTACAGTACATCTGCACAACGGCAACTTCACAGCTGCACAACGGCGGCAACCTCAGCGTTGTACAGTACATCTGCACAACGGCAACTTCACAGCTGCACAACGGCGGCAACCTCAGCGTTGTACAGTACATCTGCACAACGGCAACTTCACAGCTGCACAACGGCGGCAACCTCAGCGTTGTACAGTACATCTGCACAACGGCAACTTCACAGCTGCACAACGGCGGCAACCTCAGCGTTGTACAGTACATCTGCACAACGGCAACTTCACAGCTGCACAACGGCGGCAACCTCAGCGTTGTACAGTACATCTGCACAACGGCAACTTCACAGCTGCACAACGGCGGCAACCTCAGCGTTGTACAGTACATCTGCACAACGGCAACTTCACAGCTGCACAACGGCGGCAACCTCAGCGTTGTACAGTACATCTGCACAACGGCAACTTCACAGCTGCACAACGGCGGCAACCTCAGCGTTGTACAGTACATCTGCACAACGGCAACTTCACAGCTGCACAACGGCGGCAACCTCAGCGTTGTACAGTACATCTGCACAACGGCAACTTCACAGCTGCACAACGGCGGCAACCTCAGCGTTGTACAGTACATCTGCACAACGGCAACTTCACAGCTGCACAAGGGCAACTTCAGCGTTCTACAATAGATGTTGCACAAGGGCAACTTCAGCGTTCTACAATAGATGTTGCACAAGGGCAACTTCAGCGTTCTACAATAGATGTTGCACAAGGGCAACTTCAGCGTTCTACAATACAGTCGGATAACAGTAAGTTCAAATTTGGTCATAGCAAATTCAAAGTCTTCCAATACAGCTTCACGACTGCAACTTCACAGCTTGCCAATGGCAACATCAAAGTTTGACAGTACAGTATTACAACGGCAACTTCAGCGTTCTACAGTGGCAACTTCAGCGTTCTACAGTACAGCTGCACAACGGCAACTTCAGCGTTCTACAGTGGCAACTTCAGCGTTCTACAATACAGCTGCACAACGGCAACTTCAGCGTTCTACAGTGGCAACTTCAGCGTTGTACAATACAGCTGCACAACGGCAACTTCACAGCTGCACAACGGCAACTTCAGCGTTCTACAATACAGCTACACAACGGCAACTTCACAGCTGCACAATGGCAACTTCAGCGTTCTACAATACAGCTGCACAACGGCAACTTCAACGTTCTACAATAGATGTTGCACAACGGCAGCTTCAACGTTCTACAATACAGTCGGATAACAGTAAGTTCAAGTTTGGTCATAGCAACTTCAAAGTCTTCCAATACAGGTTCACGACTGCAACTTCACAGCTTGCCAAAAGCAACATCAAAGTTTGACAGTACAGTATTACAACGGCAACTTCAGCGTTCTACAGTGCCAACTTCAGCGTTGTACGATACAGCTGCACAACGGCAACTTCACAGCTGCACAACGGCAACTTCAGCGTTGTACGATACAGCTGCACAACGGCAACTTCACAGCTGCACAACGGCAACTTCAGCGTTGTACGATACAGCTGCACAACGGCAACTTCACAGCTGCACAACGGCAACTTCAGCGTTGTACGATACAGCTGCACAACGGCAACTTCACAGCTGCACAACGGCAACTTCAGCGTTGTACGATACAGCTGCACAACGGCAACTTCACAGCTGCACAACGGCAACTTCAGCGTTGTACGATACAGCTGCACAACGGCAACTTCACAGCTGCACAACGGCAACTTCAGCGTTCTACGATACAGCTGCACAACGGCAACTTCAGCGTTCTACAAGACAGCTGCACAACGGCAACTTCACAGCTGCACAACGGCAACTTCAGCGTTCTACAAGACAGCTGCACAACGGCAACTTCACAGCTGCACAACGGCAACTTCAGCGTTCTACAAGACAGCTGCACAACGGCAACTTCACAGCTGCACAACGGCAACTTCAGCGTTCTACAAGACAGCTGCACAACGGCAACTTCAGCGTTCTACAATACAGCTGCACAACGGCAACTTCACAGCTGCACAACGGCAACTTCAGCGTTCTACAATACAGCTGCACAACGGCAACTTCACAGCTGCACAACGGCAACTTCAGCGTTCTACAATACAGCTGCACAACGGCAACTTCACAGCTGCACAACGGCAACTTCAGCGTTCTACAGTACAGCTGCACAACGGCAACTTCACAGCTGCACAACGGCATCTTCAGCGTTGTACAGTACATCTGCACAACGGCAACTTCACAGCGTTCTACAATAGATGTTGCGCAACGGCAACTTCAACGTTCTACAATAGATGTTGCGCAACGGCAACTTCAACGTTCTACAATACAGTCGGATAACAGTAAAGTTCAAATTTGGTCATAGCAACTTCAAAGTCTTCCAATACAGGTTCACGACTGCAACTTCACAGCTTGCCAATGGCAACTTCACAGCTGCACAACGGCGGCAACCTCAGCGTTCTACAATACAGCTGCACAACGGCAACTTCACAGCTGCACAACGGCGGCAACCTCAGCGTTCTACAATACAGCTGCACAACGGCAACTTCACAGCTGCACAACGGCAACTTCAGCGTTCTACAATACAGCTGCACAACGGCAACTTCAGCGTTCTACAGTACAGCTGCACAACGGCAACTTCACAGCTGCACAACGGCATCTTCAGCGTTGTACAGTACATCTGCACAACGGCAACTTCACAGCGTTCTACAATAGATGTTGCGCAACGGCAACTTCAACGTTCTACAATAGATGTTGCGCAACGGCAACTTCAACGTTCTACAATACAGTCGGATAACAGTAAAGTTCAAATTTGGTCATAGCAACTTCAAAGTCTTCCAATACAGGTTCACGACTGCAACTTCACAGCTTGCCAATGGCAACTTCACAGCTGCACAACGGCGGCAACCTCAGCGTTCTACAATACAGCTGCACAACGGCAACTTCACAGCTGCACAACGGCGGCAACCTCAGCGTTCTACAATACAGCTGCACAACGGCAACTTCACAGCTGCACAGCGGCGGCAACCTCAGCGTTCTACAATACAGCTGCACAACGGCAACTTCACAGCTGCACAACGGCGGCAACTTCAGCGTTCTACAATACAGCTGCACAACGGCAACTTCACAGCTGCACAGCGGCAACTTCAGCGTTCTACAATACAGCTGCACAACGGCAACTTCACAGCTGCACAACGGCAACTTCAGCGTTCTACAATACAGCTGCACAACGGCAACTTCACAGCTGCACAACGGCAACTTCAGCGTTCTACAGTACAGCTGCACAACGGCAACTTCACAGCTGCACAACGGCATCTTCAGCGTTGTACAGTACATCTGCACAACGGCAACTTAAGCGTTCTACAATAGATGTTGCGCAACGGCAACTTCAACGTTCTACAATAGATGTTGCGCAACGGCAACTTCAACGTTCTACAATACAGTCGGATAACAGTAAAGTTCAAATTTGGTCATAGCAACTTCAAAGTCTTCCAATACAGGTTCACGACTGCAACTTCACAGCTTGCCAATGGCAACTTCACAGCTGCACAACGGCGGCAACCTCAGCGTTCTACAATACAGCTGCACAACGGCAACTTCACAGCTGCACAACGGCGGCAACCTCAGCGTTCTACAGTACAGCTGCACAACGGCAACTTCACAGCTGCACAACGGCGGCAACCTCAGCGTTCTACAGTACAGCTGCACAACGGCAACTTCACAGCTGCACAACGGCGGCAACCTCAGCGTTCTACAGTACAGCTGCACAACGGCAACTTCACAGCTGCACAACGGCGGCAACCTCAGCGTTGTACAGTACAGCTGCACAACGGCAACTTCACAGCTGCACAACGGCGGCAACCTCAGCGTTGTACAGTACAGCTGCACAACGGCAACTTCACAGCTGCACAACGGCGGCAACCTCAGCGTTGTACAGTACAGCTGCACAACGGCAACTTCACAGCTGCACAACGGCGGCAACCTCAGCGTTGTACAGTACAGCTGCACAACGGCAACTTCACAGCTGCACAACGGCGGCAACCTCAGCGTTGTACAGTACAGCTGCACAACGGCAACTTCACAGCTGCACAACGGCGGCAACCTCAGCGTTGTACAGTACAGCTGCACAACGGCAACTTCACAGCTGCACAACGGCGGCAACCTCAGCGTTGTACAGTACAGCTGCACAACGGCAACTTCACAGCTGCACAACGGCGGCAACCTCAGCGTTGTACAGTACAGCTGCACAACGGCAACTTCACAGCTGCACAACGGCGGCAACCTCAGCGTTGTACAGTACAGCTGCACAACGGCAACTTCACAGCTGCACAACGGCGGCAACCTCAGCGTTGTACAGTACAGCTGCACAACGGCAACTTCACAGCTGCACAACGGCGGCAACCTCAGCGTTGTACAGTACAGCTGCACAACGGCAACTTCACAGCTGCACAACGGCGGCAACCTCAGCGTTGTACAGTACAGCTGCACAACGGCAACTTCACAGCTGCACAACGGCGGCAACCTCAGCGTTGTACAGTACAGCTGCACAACGGCAACTTCACAGCTGCACAACGGCGGCAACCTCAGCGTTGTACAGTACAGCTGCACAACGGCAACTTCACAGCTGCACAACGGCGGCAACCTCAGCGTTGTACAGTACAGCTGCACAACGGCAACTTCACAGCTGCACAACGGCGGCAACCTCAGCGTTGTACAGTACAGCTGCACAACGGCAACTTCACAGCTGCACAACGGCGGCAACCTCAGCGTTGTACAGTACAGCTGCACAACGGCAACTTCACAGCTGCACAACGGCGGCAACCTCAGCGTTGTACAGTACAGCTGCACAACGGCAACTTCACAGCTGCACAACGGCGGCAACCTCAGCGTTGTACAGTACAGCTGCACAACGGCAACTTCACAGCTGCACAACGGCGGCAACCTCAGCGTTGTACAGTACAGCTGCACAACGGCAACTTCACAGCTGCACAACGGCGGCAACCTCAGCGTTGTACAGTACAGCTGCACAACGGCAACTTCACAGCTGCACAACGGCGGCAACCTCAGCGTTGTACAGTACAGCTGCACAACGGCAACTTCACAGCTGCACAACGGCGGCAACCTCAGCGTTGTACAGTACAGCTGCACAACGGCAACTTCACAGCTGCACAACGGCGGCAACCTCAGCGTTGTACAGTACAGCTGCACAACGGCAACTTCACAGCTGCACAACGGCGGCAACCTCAGCGTTGTACAGTACAGCTGCACAACGGCAACTTCACAGCTGCACAACGGCGGCAACCTCAGCGTTGTACAGTACAGCTGCACAACGGCAACTTCACAGCTGCACAACGGCGGCAACCTCAGCGTTGTACAGTACAGCTGCACAACAGCAACTTCACAGCTGCACAACGGCGGCAACCTCAGCGTTGTACAGTACAGCTGCACAACGGCAACTTCACAGCTGCACAACGGCGGCAACCTCAGCGTTGTACAGTACAGCTGCACAACGGCAACTTCACAGCTGCACAACGGCGGCAACCTCAGCGTTGTACAGTACAGCTGCACAACGGCAACTTCACAGCTGCACAACGGCGGCAACCTCAGCGTTGTACAGTACAGCTGCACAACGGCAACTTCACAGCTGCACAACGGCGGCAACTTCAGCGTTGTACAATACAGCTGCACAACGGCAACTTCAGCGTTCTACAGTGGCAACTTCAGCGTTGTACAATACAGCTGCACAACGGCAACTTCAGCGTTCTACAGTGGCAACTTCAGCGTTGTACAATACAGCTGCACAACGGCAACTTCAGCGTTCTACAGTGGCAACTTCAGCGTTGTACAATACAGCTGCACAACGGCAACTTCAGCGTTCTACAGTGGCAACTTCAGCGTTGTACAATACAGCTGCACAACGGCAACTTCAGCGTTCTACAGTGGCAACTTCAGCGTTGTACAATACAGCTGCACAACGGCAACTTCAGCGTTCTACAGTGGCAACTTCAGCGTTGTACAATACAGCTGCACAACGGCAACTTCAGCGTTCTACAGTGGCAACTTCAGCGTTGTACAATACAGCTGCACAACGGCAACTTCAGCGTTCTACAGTGGCAACTTCAGCGTTGTACAATACAGCTGCACAACGGCAACTTCAGCGTTCTACAGTGGCAACTTCAGCGTTGTACAATACAGCTGCACAACGGCAACTTCAGCGTTCTACAGTGGCAACTTCAGCGTTGTACAATACAGCTGCACAACGGCAACTTCAGCGTTCTACAGTGGCAACTTCAGCGTTTTACACTACAGCTGCACAACGGCAACTTCAGCGTTCTACAGTGGCAACTTCAGCGTTTTACACTACAGCTGCACAACGGCAACTTCAGCGTTCTACAGTGGCAACTTCAGCGTTGTACAATACAGCTGCACAACGGCAACTTCAGCGTTCTACAGTGGCAACTTCAGCGTTGTACAATACAGCTGCACAACGGCAACTTCAGCGTTCTACAGTGGCAACTTCAGCGTTGTACAATACAGCTGCACAACGGCAACTTCAGCGTTCTACAGTGGCAACTTCACCGTTTTACAATACAGCTGCACAACGGCAACTTCAGCGTTCTACAGTGGCAACTTCACCGTTTTACAATACAGCTGCACAACGGCAACTTCAGCGTTCTACAGTGGCAACTTCACCGTTTTACAATACAGTTGCACAACGGCAACTTCAGCGTTCTACAGTGGCAACTTCACCGTTTTACAATACAGTTGCACAACGGCAACTTCAGCGTTTTACAATACAGTTGCACAGCAGCAACTTCAGCGTTTTAAAATACAGTTGCACAACGGCAAGGTCAAAGTTTGGACATAGCAACTTCAAAGTCTTCCAATACAGGTTCACGACGGCAACTTCACAGCTTGCCAATGGCAACATCAAAGTTTGACAGTACAGTATTACAACAGCATCTTCAAGGATTTACCGTGGCAACTTCAACGATTTACCGTGGCAACTTCAAGGATTTACCGTGGCAACTTCAACGTTTTACAATAGAGTTCCACAACAGCAACTTCAAAGTTTTACAATACAGTTTGACAACAGCGAGTTCAAAGTTTGGAAATAGCAACTTCAAAGTCTTCCAATACAGGTTCACAATTGCAACTTCACTGTTTGCCAATGGCAACTTCAAAGATTTACAGTGGCAACTTCAAAGATTTACAGTGGCAACTTCAAAGATTTACAGTGGCAACTTCAAAGATTTACAGTGGCAACTTCAAAAATTTACACTGGCAACTTCAAAGATTTACAGTGGCAACTTCAAAGATTTACAGTGGCAACTTCAAAAATTTACACTGGCAACTTCAAAGATTTACAATACAGTTTCACAACAGCGAGTTCAAAGTTTGGAAATAGCAACTTGAAAGTTTTACAATACAGTTTCACAACAGCGAGTTCAAAGTTTGGAAATAGCAACTTGAAAGTTTTACAATACAGTTTCACAACAGCGAGTTCAAAGTTTGGAAATAGCAACTTCAAAGTTTTACAATACAGTTTCACAACAGCAACTTCAAAGTTTGCCAATGGCAACTTGAAAGTTTTACAATACAGTTTCACAACAGCAACTTCAAAGTTTGCCAATGGCAACTTCAAAGTCTTCCAATACAGGTTCACAATTGCAACTTCACAGTTTTACAACACAGTTCGACAACAGCAACTTCCAAGTTTTACAACACACTTCTAAAACAGGAACTTTGAAGTTTTACAACACAGTTGGACAACAGCAACTTCATAGTTTCCCAATGGCAAGTTCAAACTTTCACAATACTGGTTAACAACAGCAACTTCAAAGTTTCACAATACAGTTTCACAATAGTAATTCAAGGATTTACAACAGCAACTTCAAAGTTTTACAATACATTTTGAGAACAGCAACGTCAAAGTTTTAGAATGGCAACATCAAAGTTTAATAGTGCAGTATTACAACAGCAACTGCAAAGTTTTAGAATGGCAACATCAAAGTTTAATAGTGCAGTATTACAACAGCAACTGCAAAGTTTTAGAATGGCAACATCAAAGTTTAATAGTGCAGTATTACAACAGCAACTGCAAAGTTTTAGAATGGCAACATCAAAGTTTAATAGTGCAGTATTACAACACCAACTGCAAAGTTTTAGAATGGCAACATCAAAGTTTAATAGTGCAGTATTACAACACCAACTGCAAAGTTTTAGAATGGCAACATCAAAGTTTAATAGTGCAGTATTACAACACCAACTGCAAAGTTTTAGAATGGCAACATCAAAGTTTAATAGTGCAGTATTACAACACCAACTGCAAAGTTTTACAGTGGCAACGTCAATGTTTTACAGTGGCCACTTCAACGTTTGATACTATAGTTTTACCGTGGCCACTTCACCGTTTGTGAGTGGCCACTTCAACGTTTGATACTGTAGTTTTACCGTGGCCACTTCACCGTTTGTGAGTGGCCACTTCAACGTTTGATACTATAGTTTTACCGTGGCCACTTCACCGTTTGTGAGTGGCCACTTCAACGTTTGATACTATAGTTTTACCGTGGCCACTTCACCGTTTGTGAGTGGCCACTTCAACGTTTGATACTATAGTTTTACCGTGGAAACTTCAACGTTTGTGACTGGCCACTTCAATGTTTTACAATAGAGTTCCACAACGGCAACTTCAAAGTTTTACAATACAGTTTGACAACAGCGACTTCAAAGTTTGGAAATAGCAACTTCAAAGTCTTCCAATACAGGTTCACAATTGCAACTTCACTGTTTGCCAATGGCAACATCAAAGTTTGACAGTACAGTATTACAACGGCAACTTCAGCGTTCTACAGTGGCAACTTCAGCGTTGTACAATACAGCTGCACAACGGCAACTTCAGCGTTCTACAGTGGCAACTTCAGCGTTGTACAATACAGCTGCACAACGGCAACTTCAGCGTTCTACAGTGGCAACTTCAGCGTTGTACAATACAGCTGCACAACGGCAACTTCAGCGTTCTACAGTGGCAACTTCAGCGTTGTACAATACAGTTGCACAACGGCAAATTCACAGCTGCACAACGGCAACTTCAGCGTTCTACAATAGATGTTGCACAACGGCAACTTCAGCGTTCTACAATAGATGTTGCACAACGGCAACTTCAACGTTCTACAATAGATGTTGCACAACGGCAACTTCAGCGTTCTACAATAGATGTTGCACAACGGCAACTTCAACGTTCTACAATAGATGTTGCACAACGGCAACTTCAACGTTCTACAATAGATGTTGCACAACGGCAACTTCAACGTTCTACAATAGATGTTGCACAACGGCAACTTCAATGTTCTACAATACAGACGGATAACAGTAAGTTCAAATTTGGTCATAGCAACTTCAAAGTCTTCCAATACAGGTTCACGACTGCAACTTCACAGCTTGCCAATGGCAACATCAAAGTTTGACAGTACAGTATTACGACTGCAAATTCACAGCTTGCCAATGGCAACATCAAAGGTTGACAGTACAGTATTACAACGGCAACTTCAGCGTTCTACAGTGGCAACTTCAGCGTTGTACGATACAGCTGCACAACGGCAACTTCAGCGTTCTACAGTGGCAACTTCAGCGTTGTACGATAGAGCTGCACAACGGCAACTTCACAGCTGCACAACGGCAACTTCAGCGTTGTACGATAGAGCTGCACAACGGCAACTTCACAGCTGCACAACGGCAACTTCAGCGTTGTACGATAGAGCTGCACAACGGCAACTTCACAGCTGCACAACGGCAACTTCAGCGTTGTACGATACAGCTGCACAACGGCAACTTCACAGCTGCACAACGGCAACTTCAGCGTTGTACGATAGAGCTGCACAACGGCAACTTCACAGCTGCACAACGGCAACTTCAGCGTTGTACGATAGAGCTGCACAACGGCAACTTCACAGCTGCACAACGGCAACTTCAGCGTTGTACGATACAGCTGCACAACGGCAACTTCACAGCTGCACAACGGCAACTTCAGCGTTGTACGATACAGCTGCACAACGGCAACTTCACAGCTGCACAACGGCAACTTCAGCGTTCTACGATACAGCTGCACAACGGCAACTTCACAGCTGCACAACGGCAACTTCAGCGTTGTACGATAGAGCTGCACAACGGCAACTTCACAGCTGCACAACGGCAACTTCAGCGTTGTACAATACAGCTGCACAACGGCAACTTCACAGCTGCACAACGGCAACTTCAGCGTTGTACGATACAGCTGCACAACGGCAACTTCACAGCTGCACAACGGCAACTTCAGCGTTGTACGATACAGCTGCACAACGGCAACTTCACAGCTGCACAACGGCAACTTCAGCGTTGTACGATACAGCTGCACAACGGCAACTTCACAGCTGCACAACGGCAACTTCAGCGTTGTACGATACAGCTGCACAACGGCAACTTCACAGCTGCACAACGGCAACTTCAGCGTTGTACGATACAGCTGCACAACGGCAACTTCACAGCTGCACAACGGCAACTTCAGCGTTGTACGATACAGCTGCACAACGGCAACTTCAGCGTTGTACGATACAGCTGCACAACGGCAACTTCAGCGTTGTACGATACAGCTGCACAACGGCAACTTCACAGCTGCACAACGGCAACTTCAGCGTTGTACGATACAGCTGCACAACGGCAACTTCACAGCTGCACAACGGCAACTTCAGCGTTGTACGATACAGCTGCACAACGGCAACTTCAGCGTTGTACGATACAGCTGCACAACGGCAACTTCACAGCTGCACAACGGCAACTTCAGCGTTGTACGATACAGCTGCACAACGGCAACTTCAGCGTTGTACGATACAGCTGCACAACGGCAACTTCACAGCTGCACAACGGCAACTTCAGCGTTGTACGATACAGCTGCACAACGGCAACTTCAGCGTTGTACGATACAGCTGCACAACGGCAACTTCACAGCTGCACAACGGCAACTTCAGCGTTGTACGATACAGCTGCACAACGGCAACTTCAGCGTTGTACGATACAGCTGCACAACGGCAACTTCACAGCTGCACAACGGCAACTTCAGCGTTGTACGATACAGCTGCACAACGGCAACTTCAGCGTTGTACGATACAGCTGCACAACGGCAACTTCACAGCTGCACAACGGCAACTTCAGCGTTGTACGATACAGCTGCACAACGGCAACTTCAGCGTTGTACGATACAGCTGCACAACGGCAACTTCACAGCTGCACAACGGCAACTTCAGCGTTGTACGATACAGCTGCACAACGGCAACTTCACAGCTGCACAACGGCAACTTCAGCGTTGTACGATACAGCTGCACAACGGCAACTTCACAGCTGCACAACGGCAACTTCAGCGTTCTACGATACAGCTGCACAACGGCAACTTCACAGCTGCACAACGGCAACTTCAGCGTTCTACAATACAGCTGCACAACGGCAACTTCACAGCTGCACAACGGCAACTTCAGCGTTCTACAGTACAGCTGCACAACGGCAACTTCACAGCTGCACAACGGCATCTTCAGCGTTGTACAGTACATCTGCACAACGGCAACTTAAGCGTTCTACAATAGATGTTGCGCAACGGCAACTTCAACGTTCTACAATAGATGTTGCGCAACGGCAACTTCAACGTTCTACAATACAGTCGGATAACAGTAAAGTTCAAATTTGGTCATAGCAACTTCAAAGTCTTCCAATACAGGTTCACGACTGCAACTTCACAGCTTGCCAATGGCAACTTCACAGCTGCACAACGGCGGCAACCTCAGCGTTCTACAATACAGCTGCACAACGGCAACTTCACAGCTGCACAACGGCGGCAACCTCAGCGTTCTACAGTACAGCTGCACAACGGCAACTTCACAGCTGCACAACGGCGGCAACCTCAGCGTTCTACAGTACAGCTGCACAACGGCAACTTCACAGCTGCACAACGGCGGCAACCTCAGCGTTCTACAGTACAGCTGCACAACGGCAACTTCACAGCTGCACAACGGCGGCAACCTCAGCGTTCTACAGTACAGCTGCACAACGGCAACTTCACAGCTGCACAACGGCGGCAACCTCAGCGTTCTACAGTACAGCTGCACAACGGCAACTTCACAGCTGCACAACGGCGGCAACCTCAGCGTTCTACAGTACAGCTGCACAACGGCAACTTCACAGCTGCACAACGGCGGCAACCTCAGCGTTCTACAGTACAGCTGCACAACGGCAACTTCACAGCTGCACAACGGCGGCAACCTCAGCGTTCTACAGTACAGCTGCACAACGGCAACTTCACAGCTGCACAACGGCGGCAACCTCAGCGTTCTACAGTACAGCTGCACAACGGCAACTTCACAGCTGCACAACGGCGGCAACCTCAGCGTTCTACAGTACAGCTGCACAACGGCAACTTCACAGCTGCACAACGGCGGCAACCTCAGCGTTCTACAGTACAGCTGCACAACGGCAACTTCACAGCTGCACAACGGCGGCAACCTCAGCGTTCTACAGTACAGCTGCACAACGGCAACTTCACAGCTGCACAACGGCGGCAACCTCAGCGTTCTACAGTACAGCTGCACAACGGCAACTTCACAGCTGCACAACGGCGGCAACCTCAGCGTTCTACAGTACAGCTGCACAACGGCAACTTCACAGCTGCACAACGGCGGCAACCTCAGCGTTCTACAGTACAGCTGCACAACGGCAACTTCACAGCTGCACAACGGCGGCAACCTCAGCGTTCTACAGTACAGCTGCACAACGGCAACTTCACAGCTGCACAACGGCGGCAACCTCAGCGTTCTACAGTACAGCTGCACAACGGCAACTTCACAGCTGCACAACGGCGGCAACCTCAGCGTTCTACAGTACAGCTGCACAACGGCAACTTCACAGCTGCACAACGGCGGCAACCTCAGCGTTCTACAGTACAGCTGCACAACGGCAACTTCACAGCTGCACAACGGCGGCAACCTCAGCGTTCTACAGTACAGCTGCACAACGGCAACTTCACAGCTGCACAACGGCGGCAACCTCAGCGTTCTACAGTACAGCTGCACAACGGCAACTTCACAGCTGCACAACGGCGGCAACCTCAGCGTTCTACAGTACAGCTGCACAACGGCAACTTCACAGCTGCACAACGGCGGCAACCTCAGCGTTCTACAGTACAGCTGCACAACGGCAACTTCACAGCTGCACAACGGCGGCAACCTCAGCGTTCTACAGTACAGCTGCACAACGGCAACTTCACAGCTGCACAACGGCGGCAACCTCAGCGTTCTACAGTACAGCTGCACAACGGCAACTTCACAGCTGCACAACGGCGGCAACCTCAGCGTTCTACAGTACAGCTGCACAACGGCAACTTCACAGCTGCACAACGGCGGCAACCTCAGCGTTCTACAGTACAGCTGCACAACGGCAACTTCACAGCTGCACAACGGCGGCAACCTCAGCGTTCTACAGTACAGCTGCACAACGGCAACTTCACAGCTGCACAACGGCGGCAACCTCAGCGTTCTACAGTACAGCTGCACAACGGCAACTTCACAGCTGCACAACGGCGGCAACCTCAGCGTTCTACAGTACAGCTGCACAACGGCAACTTCACAGCTGCACAACGGCGGCAACCTCAGCGTTCTACAGTACAGCTGCACAACGGCAACTTCACAGCTGCACAACGGCGGCAACCTCAGCGTTCTACAGTACAGCTGCACAACGGCAACTTCACAGCTGCACAACGGCGGCAACCTCAGCGTTCTACAGTACAGCTGCACAACGGCAACTTCACAGCTGCACAACGGCGGCAACCTCAGCGTTCTACAGTACAGCTGCACAACGGCAACTTCACAGCTGCACAACGGCGGCAACCTCAGCGTTCTACAGTACAGCTGCACAACGGCAACTTCACAGCTGCACAACGGCGGCAACCTCAGCGTTCTACAGTACAGCTGCACAACGGCAACTTCACAGCTGCACAACGGCGGCAACCTCAGCGTTCTACAGTACAGCTGCACAACGGCAACTTCACAGCTGCACAACGGCGGCAACCTCAGCGTTCTACAGTACAGCTGCACAACGGCAACTTCACAGCTGCACAACGGCGGCAACCTCAGCGTTGTACAGTACATCTGCACAACGGCAACTTCACAGCTGCACAACGGCGGCAACCTCAGCGTTGTACAGTACAGCTGCACAACGGCAACTTCACAGCTGCACAACGGCGGCAACCTCAGCGTTGTACAGTACATCTGCACAACGGCAACTTCACAGCTGCACAACGGCGGCAACCTCAGCGTTGTACAGTACATCTGCACAACGGCAACTTCACAGCTGCACAACGGCGGCAACCTCAGCGTTGTACAGTACATCTGCACAACGGCAACTTCACAGCTGCACAACGGCGGCAACCTCAGCGTTGTACAGTACATCTGCACAACGGCAACTTCACAGCTGCACAACGGCGGCAACCTCAGCGTTGTACAGTACATCTGCACAACGGCAACTTCACAGCTGCACAACGGCGGCAACCTCAGCGTTGTACAGTACATCTGCACAACGGCAACTTCACAGCTGCACAACGGCGGCAACCTCAGCGTTGTACAGTACATCTGCACAACGGCAACTTCACAGCTGCACAACGGCGGCAACCTCAGCGTTGTACAGTACATCTGCACAACGGCAACTTCACAGCTGCACAACGGCGGCAACCTCAGCGTTGTACAGTACATCTGCACAACGGCAACTTCACAGCTGCACAAGGGCAACTTCAGCGTTCTACAATAGATGTTGCACAAGGGCAACTTCAGCGTTCTACAATAGATGTTGCACAAGGGCAACTTCAGCGTTCTACAATAGATGTTGCACAAGGGCAACTTCAGCGTTCTACAATACAGTCGGATAACAGTAAGTTCAAATTTGGTCATAGCAAATTCAAAGTCTTCCAATACAGCTTCACGACTGCAACTTCACAGCTTGCCAATGGCAACATCAAAGTTTGACAGTACAGTATTACAACGGCAACTTCAGCGTTCTACAGTGGCAACTTCAGCGTTCTACAGTACAGCTGCACAACGGCAACTTCAGCGTTCTACAGTGGCAACTTCAGCGTTCTACAATACAGCTGCACAACGGCAACTTCAGCGTTCTACAGTGGCAACTTCAGCGTTGTACAATACAGCTGCACAACGGCAACTTCACAGCTGCACAACGGCAACTTCAGCGTTCTACAATACAGCTGCACAACGGCAACTTCACAGCTGCACAATGGCAACTTCAGCGTTCTACAATACAGCTGCACAACGGCAACTTCAACGTTCTACAATAGATGTTGCACAACGGCAGCTTCAACGTTCTACAATACAGTCGGATAACAGTAAGTTCAAGTTTGGTCATAGCAACTTCAAAGTCTTCCAATACAGGTTCACGACTGCAACTTCACAGCTTGCCAAAAGCAACATCAAAGTTTGACAGTACAGTATTACAACGGCAACTTCAGCGTTCTACAGTGCCAACTTCAGCGTTGTACGATACAGCTGCACAACGGCAACTTCACAGCTGCACAACGGCAACTTCAGCGTTGTACGATACAGCTGCACAACGGCAACTTCACAGCTGCACAACGGCAACTTCAGCGTTGTACGATACAGCTGCACAACGGCAACTTCACAGCTGCACAACGGCAACTTCAGCGTTGTACGATACAGCTGCACAACGGCAACTTCACAGCTGCACAACGGCAACTTCAGCGTTGTACGATACAGCTGCACAACGGCAACTTCACAGCTGCACAACGGCAACTTCAGCGTTGTACGATACAGCTGCACAACGGCAACTTCACAGCTGCACAACGGCAACTTCAGCGTTCTACGATACAGCTGCACAACGGCAACTTCAGCGTTCTACAAGACAGCTGCACAACGGCAACTTCACAGCTGCACAACGGCAACTTCAGCGTTCTACAAGACAGCTGCACAACGGCAACTTCACAGCTGCACAACGGCAACTTCAGCGTTCTACAAGACAGCTGCACAACGGCAACTTCACAGCTGCACAACGGCAACTTCAGCGTTCTACAAGACAGCTGCACAACGGCAACTTCAGCGTTCTACAATACAGCTGCACAACGGCAACTTCACAGCTGCACAACGGCAACTTCAGCGTTCTACAATACAGCTGCACAACGGCAACTTCACAGCTGCACAACGGCAACTTCAGCGTTCTACAATACAGCTGCACAACGGCAACTTCACAGCTGCACAACGGCAACTTCAGCGTTCTACAGTACAGCTGCACAACGGCAATTTCACAGCTGCACAACGGCATCTTCAGCGTTGTACAGTACATCTGCACAACGGCAACTTCACAGCGTTCTACAATAGATGTTGCGCAACGGCAACTTCAACGTTCTACAATAGATGTTGCGCAACGGCAACTTCAACGTTCTACAATACAGTCGGATAACAGTAAAGTTCAAATTTGGTCATAGCAACTTCAAAGTCTTCCAATACAGGTTCACGACTGCAACTTCACAGCTTGCCAATGGCAACTTCACAGCTGCACAACGGCGGCAACCTCAGCGTTCTACAATACAGCTGCACAACGGCAACTTCACAGCTGCACAACGGCGGCAACCTCAGCGTTCTACAATACAGCTGCACAACGGCAACTTCACAGCTGCACAACGGCAACTTCAGCGTTCTACAATACAGCTGCACAACGGCAACTTCAGCGTTCTACAGTACAGCTGCACAACGGCAACTTCACAGCTGCACAACGGCATCTTCAGCGTTGTACAGTACATCTGCACAACGGCAACTTCACAGCGTTCTACAATAGATGTTGCGCAACGGCAACTTCAACGTTCTACAATAGATGTTGCGCAACGGCAACTTCAACGTTCTACAATACAGTCGGATAACAGTAAAGTTCAAATTTGGTCATAGCAACTTCAAAGTCTTCCAATACAGGTTCACGACTGCAACTTCACAGCTTGCCAATGGCAACTTCACAGCTGCACAACGGCGGCAACCTCAGCGTTCTACAATACAGCTGCACAACGGCAACTTCACAGCTGCACAACGGCGGCAACCTCAGCGTTCTACAATACAGCTGCACAACGGCAACTTCACAGCTGCACAGCGGCGGCAACCTCAGCGTTCTACAATACAGCTGCACAACGGCAACTTCACAGCTGCACAACGGCGGCAACTTCAGCGTTCTACAATACAGCTGCACAACGGCAACTTCACAGCTGCACAGCGGCAACTTCAGCGTTCTACAATACAGCTGCACAACGGCAACTTCACAGCTGCACAACGGCAACTTCAGCGTTCTACAATACAGCTGCACAACGGCAACTTCACAGCTGCACAACGGCAACTTCAGCGTTCTACAGTACAGCTGCACAACGGCAACTTCACAGCTGCACAACGGCATCTTCAGCGTTGTACAGTACATCTGCACAACGGCAACTTAAGCGTTCTACAATAGATGTTGCGCAACGGCAACTTCAACGTTCTACAATAGATGTTGCGCAACGGCAACTTCAACGTTCTACAATACAGTCGGATAACAGTAAAGTTCAAATTTGGTCATAGCAACTTCAAAGTCTTCCAATACAGGTTCACGACTGCAACTTCACAGCTTGCCAATGGCAACTTCACAGCTGCACAACGGCGGCAACCTCAGCGTTCTACAATACAGCTGCACAACGGCAACTTCACAGCTGCACAACGGCGGCAACCTCAGCGTTCTACAATACAGCTGCACAACGGCAACTTCACAGCTGCACAACGGCGGCAACCTCAGCGTTGTACAGTACAGCTGCACAACGGCAACTTCACAGCTGCACAACGGCGGCAACCTCAGCGTTGTACAGTACAGCTGCACAACGGCAACTTCACAGCTGCACAACGGCGGCAACCTCAGCGTTGTACAGTACAGCTGCACAACGGCAACTTCACAGCTGCACAACGGCGGCAACCTCAGCGTTGTACAGTACAGCTGCACAACGGCAACTTCACAGCTGCACAACGGCGGCAACCTCAGCGTTGTACAGTACAGCTGCACAACGGCAACTTCACAGCTGCACAACGGCGGCAACCTCAGCGTTGTACAGTACAGCTGCACAACGGCAACTTCACAGCTGCACAACGGCGGCAACCTCAGCGTTGTACAGTACAGCTGCACAACGGCAACTTCACAGCTGCACAACGGCGGCAACCTCAGCGTTGTACAGTACAGCTGCACAACGGCAACTTCACAGCTGCACAACGGCGGCAACCTCAGCGTTGTACAGTACAGCTGCACAACGGCAACTTCACAGCTGCACAACGGCGGCAACCTCAGCGTTGTACAGTACAGCTGCACAACGGCAACTTCACAGCTGCACAACGGCGGCAACCTCAGCGTTGTACAGTACAGCTGCACAACGGCAACTTCACAGCTGCACAACGGCGGCAACCTCAGCGTTGTACAGTACAGCTGCACAACGGCAACTTCACAGCTGCACAACGGCGGCAACCTCAGCGTTGTACAGTACAGCTGCACAACGGCAACTTCACAGCTGCACAACGGCGGCAACCTCAGCGTTGTACAGTACAGCTGCACAACGGCAACTTCACAGCTGCACAACGGCGGCAACCTCAGCGTTGTACAGTACAGCTGCACAACGGCAACTTCACAGCTGCACAACGGCGGCAACCTCAGCGTTGTACAGTACAGCTGCACAACGGCAACTTCACAGCTGCACAACGGCGGCAACCTCAGCGTTGTACAGTACAGCTGCACAACGGCAACTTCACAGCTGCACAACGGCGGCAACCTCAGCGTTGTACAGTACAGCTGCACAACGGCAACTTCACAGCTGCACAACGGCGGCAACCTCAGCCTTGTACAGTACAGCTGCACAACGGCAACTTCACAGCTGCACAACGGCGGCAACCTCAGCGTTGTACAGTACAGCTGCACAACGGCAACTTCACAGCTGCACAACGGCGGCAACCTCAGCGTTGTACAGTACAGCTGCACAACGGCAACTTCACAGCTGCACAACGGCGGCAACCTCAGCGTTGTACAGTACAGCTGCACAACGGCAACTTCACAGCTGCACAACGGCGGCAACCTCAGCGTTGTACAGTACAGCTGCACAACGGCAACTTCACAGCTGCACAACGGCGGCAACCTCAGCGTTGTACAGTACAGCTGCACAACGGCAACTTCACAGCTGCACAACGGCGGCAACCTCAGCGTTGTACAGTACAGCTGCACAACGGCAACTTCACAGCTGCACAACGGCGGCAACCTCAGCGTTCTACAGTACAGCTGCACAACGGCAACTTCACAGCTGCACAACGGCGGCAACCTCAGCGTTGTACAGTACAGCTGCACAACGGCAACTTCACAGCTGCACAACGGCGGCAACCTCAGCGTTGTACAGTACAGCTGCACAACGGCAACTTCACAGCTGCACAACGGCGGCAACCTCAGCGTTGTACAGTACAGCTGCACAACGGCAACTTCACAGCTGCACAACGGCGGCAACCTCAGCGTTGTACAGTACAGCTGCACAACGGCAACTTCACAGCTGCACAACGGCGGCAACCTCAGCGTTGTACAGTACAGCTGCACAACGGCAACTTCACAGCTGCACAACGGCGGCAACCTCAGCGTTGTACAGTACAGCTGCACAACGGCAACTTCACAGCTGCACAAGGGCGGCAACCTCAGCGTTGTACAGTACAGCTGCACAACGGCAACTTCACAGCTGCACAAGGGCGGCAACCTCAGCGTTGTACAGTACAGCTGCACAACGGCAACTTCACAGCTGCACAAGGGCGGCAACCTCAGCGTTGTACAGTACAGCTGCACAACGGCAACTTCACAGCTGCACAAGGGCGGCAACCTCAGCGTTGTACAGTACAGCTGCACAACGGCAACTTCACAGCTGCACAAGGGCGGCAACCTCAGCGTTGTACAGTACAGCTGCACAACGGCAACTTCACAGCTGCACAAGGGCGGCAACCTCAGCGTTGTACAGTACATCTGCACAACGGCAACTTCACAGCTGCACAAGGGCGGCAACCTCAGCGTTGTACAGTACATCTGCACAACGGCAACTTCACAGCTGCACAAGGGCGGCAACCTCAGCGTTGTACAGTACATCTGCACAACGGCAACTTCACAGCTGCACAAGGGCGGCAACCTCAGCGTTGTACAGTACATCTGCACAACGGCAACTTCACAGCTGCACAAGGGCGGCAACCTCAGCGTTGTACAGTACATCTGCACAACGGCAACTTCACAGCTGCACAAGGGCGGCAACCTCAGCGTTGTACAGTACATCTGCACAACGGCAACTTCACAGCTGCACAAGGGCGGCAACCTCAGCGTTGTACAGTACATCTGCACAACGGCAACTTCACAGCTGCACAAGGGCAACTTCAGCGTTCTACAATAGATGTTGCACAAGGGCAACTTCAGCGTTCTACAATAGATGTTGCACAAGGGCAACTTCAGCGTTCTACAATAGATGTTGCACAAGGGCAACTTCAGCGTTCTACAATAGATGTTGCACAAGGGCAACTTCAGCGTTCTACAATAGATGTTGCACAAGGGCAACTTCAGCGTTCTACAATAGATGTTGCACAAGGGCAACTTCAGCGTTCTACAATAGATGTTGCACAAGGGCAACTTCAGCGTTCTACAATAGATGTTGCACAAGGGCAACTTCAGCGTTCTACAATAGATGTTGCACAAGGGCAACTTCAGCGTTCTACAATAGATGTTGCACAAGGGCAACTTCAGCGTTCTACAATAGATGTTGCACAAGGGCAACTTCAGCGTTCTACAATACAGTCGGATAACAGTAAGTTCAAATTTGGTCATAGCAAATTCAAAGTCTTCCAATACAGCTTCACGACTGCAACTTCACAGCTTGCCAATGGCATCATCAAAGTTTGACAGTACAGTATTACAACGGCAACTTCAGCGTTCTACAGTGGCAACTTCAGCGTTCTACAGTACAGCTGCACAACGGCAACTTCAGCGTTCTACAGTGGCAACTTCAGCGTTCTACAATACAGCTGCACAACGGCAACTTCAGCGTTCTACAGTGGCAACTTCAGCGTTGTACAATACAGCTGCACAACGGCAACTTCAGCGTTCTACAGTGGCAACTTCAGCGTTGTACAATACAGCTGCACAACGGCAACTTCACAGCTGCACAACGGCAACTTCAGCGTTCTACAATACAGCTGCACAACGGCAACTTCACAGCTGCACAATGGCAACTTCAGCGTTCTACAATACAGCTGCACAACGGCAACTTCAACGTTCTACAATAGATGTTGCACAACGGCAACTTCAACGTTCTACAATACAGTCGGATAACAGTAAGTTCAAGTTTGGTCATAGCAACTTCAAAGTCTTCCAATACAGGTTCACGACTGCAACTTCACAGCTTGCCAAAAGCAACATCAAAGTTTGACAGTACAGTATTACAACGGCAACTTCAGCGTTCTACAGTGCCAACTTCAGCGTTCTACAATACAGCTGCACAACGGCAACTTCACAGCTGCACAACGGCAACTTCAGCGTTGTACGATACAGCTGCACAACGGCAACTTCACAGCTGCACAACGGCAACTTCAGCGTTGTACGATACAGCTGCACAACGGCAACTTCACAGCTGCACAACGGCAACTTCAGCGTTGTACGATACAGCTGCACAACGGCAACTTCACAGCTGCACAACGGCAACTTCAGCGTTGTACGATACAGCTGCACAACGGCAACTTCACAGCTGCACAACGGCAACTTCAGCGTTGTACGATACAGCTGCACAACGGCAACTTCTCAGCTGCACAACGGCAACTTCAGCGTTCTACGATACAGCTGCACAACGGCAACTTCACAGCTGCACAACGGCAACTTCACAGCTGCACAACGGCAACTTCACAGCTGCACAACGGCAACTTCAGCGTTCTACAAGACAGCTGCACAACGGCAACTTCACAGCTGCACAACGGCAACTTCAGCGTTCTACAATACAGCTGCACAACGGCAACTTCACAGCTGCACAACGGCAACTTCAGCGTTCTACAATACAGCTGCACAACGGCAACTTCACAGCTGCACAACGGCAACTTCAGCGTTCTACAATACAGCTGCACAACGGCAACTTCAGCGTTCTACAATACAGCTGCACAACGGCAACTTCAGCGTTCTACAATACAGCTGCACAACGGCAACTTCACAGCTGCACAACGGCAACTTCAGCGTTCTACAATACAGCTGCACAACGGCAACTTCAGCGTTCTACAATACAGCTGCACAACGGCAACTTCACAGCTGCACAACGGCAACTTCAGCGTTCTACAATACAGCTGCACAACGGCAACTTCACAGCTGCACAACGGCAACTTCAGCGTTCTACAGTACAGCTGCACAACGGCAACTTCACAGCTGCACAACGGCATCTTCAGCGTTGTACAGTACATCTGCACAACGGCAACTTAAGCGTTCTACAATAGATGTTGCGCAACGGCAACTTCAACGTTCTACAATAGATGTTGCGCAACGGCAACTTCAACGTTCTACAATACAGTCGGATAACAGTAAAGTTCAAATTTGGTCATAGCAACTTCAAAGTCTTCCAATACAGGTTCACGACTGCAACTTCACAGCTTGCCAACGGCAACTTCACAGCTGCACAACGGCGGCAACCTCAGCGTTCTACAATACAGCTGCACAACGGCAACTTCACAGCTGCACAACGGCGGCAACCTCAGCGTTCTACAATACAGCTGCACAACGGCAACTTCACAGCTGCACAACGGCGGCAACCTCAGCGTTCTACAATACAGCTGCACAACGGCAACTTCACAGCTGCACAACGGCGGCAACCTCAGCGTTCTACAATACAGCTGCACAACGGCAACTTCACAGCTGCACAACGGCGGCAACCTCAGCGTTCTACAATACAGCTGCACAACGGCAACTTCACAGCTGCACAACGGCAACTTCAGCGTTCTACAATACAGCTGCACAACGGCAACTTCACAGCTGCACAACGGCAACTTCAGCGTTCTACAATACAGCTGCACAACGGCAACTTCACAGCTGCACAACGGCAACTTCAGCGTTCTACAGTACAGCTGCACAACGGCAACTTCACAGCTGCACAACGGCATCTTCAGCGTTGTACAGTACATCTGCACAACGGCAACTTAAGCGTTCTACAATAGATGTTGCGCAACGGCAACTTCAACGTTCTACAATAGATGTTGCGCAACGGCAACTTCAACGTTCTACAATACAGTCGGATAACAGTAAAGTTCAAATTTGGTCATAGCAACTTCAAAGTCTTCCAATACAGGTTCACGACTGCAACTTCACAGCTTGCCAACAGCAACTTCACAGCTGCACAACGGCGGCAACCTCAGCGTTGTACAATACAGCTGCACAACGGCAACTTCACAGCTGCACAACGGCGGCAACCTCAGCGTTGTACAGTACAGCTGCACAACGGCAACTTCACAGCTGCACAACGGCGGCAACCTCAGCGTTGTACAGTACAGCTGCACAACGGCAACTTCACAGCTGCACAACGGCGGCAACCTCAGCGTTGTACAGTACAGCTGCACAACGGCAACTTCACAGCTGCACAACGGCGGCAACCTCAGCGTTGTACAGTACAGCTGCACAACGGCAACTTCACAGCTGCACAACGGCGGCAACCTCAGCGTTGTACAGTACAGCTGCACAACGGCAACTTCACAGCTGCACAACGGCGGCAACCTCAGCGTTGTACAGTACAGCTGCACAACGGCAACTTCACAGCTGCACAACGGCGGCAACCTCAGCGTTGTACAGTACAGCTGCACAACGGCAACTTCACAGCTGCACAACGGCGGCAACCTCAGCGTTGTACAGTACAGCTGCACAACGGCGGCAACCTCAGCGTTCTACAGTACAGCTGCACAACGGCGGCAACCTCAGCGTTGTACAGTACAGCTGCACAACGGCAACTTCACAGCTGCACAACGGCGGCAACCTCAGCGTTGTACAGTACAGCTGCACAACGGCAACTTCACAGCTGCACAAGGGCGGCAACCTCAGCGTTGTACAGTACAGCTGCACAACGGCAACTTCACAGCTGCACAAGGGCGGCAACCTCAGCGTTGTACAGTACAGCTGCACAACGGCAACTTCACAGCTGCACAAGGGCGGCAACCTCAGCGTTGTACAGTACAGCTGCACAACGGCAACTTCACAGCTGCACAAGGGCGGCAACCTCAGCGTTGTACAGTACAGCTGCACAACGGCAACTTCACAGCTGCACAAGGGCGGCAACCTCAGCGTTGTACAGTACAGCTGCACAACGGCAACTTCACAGCTGCACAAGGGCGGCAACCTCAGCGTTGTACAGTACAGCTGCACAACGGCAACTTCACAGCTGCACAAGGGCGGCAACCTCAGCGTTGTACAGTACAGCTGCACAACGGCAACTTCACAGCTGCACAAGGGCGGCAACCTCAGCGTTGTACAGTACAGCTGCACAACGGCAACTTCACAGCTGCACAAGGGCGGCAACCTCAGCGTTGTACAGTACAGCTGCACAACGGCAACTTCACAGCTGCACAAGGGCGGCAACCTCAGCGTTGTACAGTACAGCTGCACAACGGCAACTTCACAGCTGCACAAGGGCGGCAACCTCAGCGTTGTACAGTACAGCTGCACAACGGCAACTTCACAGCTGCACAAGGGCGGCAACCTCAGCGTTGTACAGTACAGCTGCACAACGGCAACTTCACAGCTGCACAAGGGCGGCAACCTCAGCGTTGTACAGTACAGCTGCACAACGGCAACTTCACAGCTGCACAAGGGCGGCAACCTCAGCGTTGTACAGTACAGCTGCACAACGGCAACTTCACAGCTGCACAAGGGCGGCAACCTCAGCGTTGTACAGTACAGCTGCACAACGGCAACTTCACAGCTGCACAAGGGCGGCAACCTCAGCGTTGTACAGTACAGCTGCACAACGGCAACTTCACAGCTGCACAAGGGCGGCAACCTCAGCGTTGTACAGTACAGCTGCACAACGGCAACTTCACAGCTGCACAAGGGCGGCAACCTCAGCGTTGTACAGTACAGCTGCACAACGGCAACTTCACAGCTGCACAAGGGCGGCAACCTCAGCGTTGTACAGTACAGCTGCACAACGGCAACTTCACAGCTGCACAAGGGCGGCAACCTCAGCGTTGTACAGTACAGCTGCACAACGGCAACTTCACAGCTGCACAAGGGCGGCAACCTCAGCGTTGTACAGTACAGCTGCACAACGGCAACTTCACAGCTGCACAAGGGCGGCAACCTCAGCGTTGTACAGTACAGCTGCACAACGGCAACTTCACAGCTGCACAAGGGCGGCAACCTCAGCGTTGTACAGTACAGCTGCACAACGGCAACTTCACAGCTGCACAAGGGCGGCAACCTCAGCGTTGTACAGTACAGCTGCACAACGGCAACTTCACAGCTGCACAAGGGCGGCAACCTCAGCGTTGTACAGTACAGCTGCACAACGGCAACTTCACAGCTGCACAAGGGCGGCAACCTCAGCGTTGTACAGTACAGCTGCACAACGGCAACTTCACAGCTGCACAAGGGCAACTTCAGCGTTCTACAATAGATGTTGCACAAGGGCAACTTCAGCGTTCTACAATAGATGTTGCACAAGGGCAACTTCAGCGTTCTACAATAGATGTTGCACAAGGGCAACTTCAGCGTTCTACAATAGATGTTGCACAAGGGCAACTTCAGCGTTCTACAATAGATGTTGCACAAGGGCAACTTCAGCGTTCTACAATAGATGTTGCACAAGGGCAACTTCAGCGTTCTACAATAGATGTTGCACAAGGGCAACTTCAGCGTTCTACAATAGATGTTGCACAAGGGCAACTTCAGCGTTCTACAATAGATGTTGCACAAGGGCAACTTCAGCGTTCTACAATAGATGTTGCACAAGGGCAACTTCAGCGTTCTACAATAGATGTTGCACAAGGGCAACTTCAGCGTTCTACAATAGATGTTGCACAACGGCAACTTCAGCGTTCTACAATAGATGTTGCACAACGGCAACTTCAGCGTTCTACAATACAGTCGGATAACAGTAAGTTCAAATTTGGTCATAGCAAATTCAAAGTCTTCCAATACAGCTTCACGACTGCAACTTCACAGCTTGCCAATGGCAACATCAAAGTTTGACAGTACAGTATTACAACGGCAACTTCAGCGTTCTACAGTGGCAACTTCAGCGTTCTACAGTACAGCTGCACAACGGCAACTTCAGCGTTCTACAGTGGCAACTTCAGCGTTCTACAGTACAGCTGCACAACGGCAACTTCAGCGTTCTACAGTGGCAACTTCAGCGTTGTACAATACAGCTGCACAACGGCAACTTCACAGCTGCACAACGGCAACTTCAGCGTTGTACAATACAGCTGCACAACGGCAACTTCACAGCTGCACAACGGCAAATTCAGCGTTCTACAATACAGCTGCACAACGGCAACTTCACAGCTGCACAATGGCAACTTCAGCGTTCTACAATACAGCTGCACAACGGCAACTTCAACGTTCTACAATAGATGTTGCACAACGGCAACTTCAACGTTCTACAATACAGTCGGATAACAGTAAGTTCAAGTTTGGTCATAGCAACTTCAAAGTCTTCCAATACAGGTTCACGACTGCAACTTCACAGCTTGCCAAAAGCAACATCAAAGTTTGACAGTACAGTATTACAACGGCAACTTCAGCGTTCTACAGTGCCAACTTCAGCGTTCTACAATACAGCTGCACAACGGCAACTTCACAGCTGCACAACGGCAACTTCAGCGTTCTACAATACAGCTGCACAACGGCAACTTCACAGCTGCACAATGGCAACTTCAGCGTTCTACAATACAGCTGCACAACGGCAACTTCAACGTTCTACAATAGATGTTGCACAACGGCAACTTCAACGTTCTACAATAGATGTTGCACAACGGCAACTTCAACGTTCTACAAGACAGTCGGATAACAGTAAGTTCAAGTTTGGTCATAGCAACTTCAAAGTCTTCCAATACAGGTTCACGACTGCAACTTCACAGCTTGCCAAAAGCAACATCAAAGTTTGACAGTACAGTATTACAACGGCAACTTCAGCGTTCTACAGTGCCAACTTCAGCGTTCTACAATACAGCTGCACAACGGCAACTTCACAGCTGCACAACGGCAACTTCAGCGTTCTACAATACAGCTGCACAACGGCAACTTCACAGCTGCACAACGGCAACTTCAGCGTTCTACAATACAGCTGCACAACGGCAACTTCACAGCTGCACAACGGCAACTTCAGCGTTCTACAATACAGCTGCACAACGGCAACTTCACAGCTGCACAACGGCAACTTCAGCGTTCTACAATACAGCTGAACAACGGCAACTTCACAGCTGCACAAGGGCAACTTCAGCGTTCTACAATAGATGTTGCACAAGGGCAACTTCAGCGTTCTACAATAGATGTTGCACAAGGGCAACTTCAGCGTTCTACAATAGATGTTGCACAAGGGCAACTTCAGCGTTCTACAATAGATGTTGCACAAGGGCAACTTCAGCGTTCTACAATAGATGTTGCACAAGGGCAACTTCAGCGTTCTACAATAGATGTTGCACAAGGGCAACTTCAGCGTTCTACAATAGATGTTGCACAAGGGCAACTTCAGCGTTCTACAATAGATGTTGCACAAGGGCAACTTCAGCGTTCTACAATAGATGTTGCACAAGGGCAACTTCAGCGTTCTACAATAGATGTTGCACAAGGGCAACTTCAGCGTTCTACAATAGATGTTGCACAAGGGCAACTTCAGCGTTCTACAATAGATGTTGCACAAGGGCAACTTCAGCGTTCTACAATAGATGTTGCACAAGGGCAACTTCAGCGTTCTACAATAGATGTTGCACAAGGGCAACTTCAGCGTTCTACAATACAGTCGGATAACAGTAAGTTCAAATTTGGTCATAGCAAATTCAAAGTCTTCCAATACAGCTTCACGACTGCAACTTCACAGCTTGCCAATGGCAACATCAAAGTTTGACAGTACAGTATTACAACGGCAACTTCAGCGTTCTACAGTGGCAACTTCAGCGTTCTACAGTACAGCTGCACAACGGCAACTTCAGCGTTCTACAGTGGCAACTTCAGCGTTCTACAGTACAGCTGCACAACGGCAACTTCAGCGTTCTACAGTGGCAACTTCAGCGTTGTACAATACAGCTGCACAACGGCAACTTCACAGCTGCACAACGGCAACTTCAGCGTTGTACAATACAGCTGCACAACGGCAACTTCACAGCTGCACAACGGCAAATTCAGCGTTCTACAATACAGCTGCACAACGGCAACTTCACAGCTGCACAATGGCAACTTCAGCGTTCTACAATACAGCTGCACAACGGCAACTTCAACGTTCTACAATAGATGTTGCACAACGGCAACTTCAACGTTCTACAATACAGTCGGATAACAGTAAGTTCAAGTTTGGTCATAGCAACTTCAAAGTCTTCCAATACAGGTTCACGACTGCAACTTCACAGCTTGCCAAAAGCAACATCAAAGTTTGACAGTACAGTATTACAACGGCAACTTCAGCGTTCTACAGTGCCAACTTCAGCGTTCTACAATACAGCTGCACAACGGCAACTTCACAGCTGCACAACGGCAACTTCAGCGTTCTACAATACAGCTGCACAACGGCAACTTCACAGCTGCACAATGGCAACTTCAGCGTTCTACAATACAGCTGCACAACGGCAACTTCAACGTTCTACAATAGATGTTGCACAACGGCAACTTCAACGTTCTACAATACAGTCGGATAACAGTAAGTTCAAGTTTGGTCATAGCAACTTCAAAGTCTTCCAATACAGGTTCACGACTGCAACTTCACAGCTTGCCAAAAGCAACATCAAAGTTTGACAGTACAGTATTACAACGGCAACTTCAGCGTTCTACAGTGCCAACTTCAGCGTTCTACAATACAGCTGCACAACGGCAACTTCACAGCTGCACAACGGCAACTTCAGCGTTCTACAATACAGCTGCACAACGGCAACTTCACAGCTGCACAACGGCAACTTCAGCGTTCTACAATACAGCTGCACAACGGCAACTTCACAGCTGCACAACGGCAACTTCAGCGTTCTACAATACAGCTGCACAACGGCAACTTCACAGCTGCACAACGGCAACTTCAGCGTTCTACAATACAGCTGAACAACGGCAACTTCACAGCTGCACAAGGGCAACTTCAGCGTTCTACAATAGATGTTGCACAAGGGCAACTTCAGCGTTCTACAATAGATGTTGCACAAGGGCAACTTCAGCGTTCTACAATAGATGTTGCACAAGGGCAACTTCAGCGTTCTACAATAGATGTTGCACAAGGGCAACTTCAGCGTTCTACAATAGATGTTGCACAAGGGCAACTTCAGCGTTCTACAATAGATGTTGCACAAGGGCAACTTCAGCGTTCTACAATAGATGTTGCACAAGGGCAACTTCAGCGTTCTACAATAGATGTTGCACAAGGGCAACTTCAGCGTTCTACAATAGATGTTGCACAAGGGCAACTTCAGCGTTCTACAATAGATGTTGCACAAGGGCAACTTCAGCGTTCTACAATACAGCTGCACAACGGCAACTTCAACGTTCTACAATAGATGTTGCACAACGGCAACTTCAACGTTCTACAATACAGTCGGATAACAGTAAGTTTAAATTTGGTCATAGCAAATTCAAAGTCTTCCAATACAGGTTCACGACTGCAACTTCACAGCTTGCCAAAAGCAACATCAAAGTTTGACAGTACAGTATTACAACGGCAACTTCAGCGTTCTACAGTGGCAACTTCAGCGTTCTACAATACAGCTGCACAACGGCAACTTCAGCGTTCTACAGTGGCAACTTCAGCGTTCTACAATAGATGTTGCACAACGGCAACTTCAGCGTTCTACAATAGATGTTGCACAACGGCAACTTCAGCGTTCTACAATAGATGTTGCACAACGGCAACTTCAGCGTTCTACAATAGATGTTGCACAACGGCAACTTCAGCGTTCTACAATAGATGTTGCACAACGGCAACTTCAGCGTTCTACAATACAGTCGGATAACAGTAAGTTCAAATTTGGTCATAGTAACTTCAAAGTCTTCCAATACAGGTTCACGACTGCAACTTCACAGCTTGCCAATGGCAACATCAAAGTTTGACAGTACAGTATTACAACAGCAACTTCAGCGTTCTACAGTGGCAACTTCAGCGTTCTACAATACAGCTGCACAACGGCAACTTCACAGCTTGCCAATGGCAACATCAAAGTTTGACAGTACAGTATTACAACGGCAACTTCAGCGTTCTACAGTGGCAACTTCAGCGTTCTACAGTGGCAACTTCAGCGTTCTACAGTGGCAACTTCAGCGTTCTACAGTGGCAACTTCAGCGTTCTACAGTGGCAACTTCAGCGTTCTACAGTGGCAACTTCAGCGTTCTACAGTGGCAACTTCAGCGTTCTACAATACAGCTGCACAACGGCAACTTCACAGCTGCACAACAGCAGCGTTTCACCGAGGCAGCGTCAAGGCTGCACAACGGCAACTTCACAGCTGCACAACAGCAGCGTTTCACCGAGGCAGCGTCAAGGCTGCACAACGGCAACTTCACAGCTGCACAACGGCAGCGTTTCACCGAGGCAGCGTCAAGGCTGCACAATACAGCTGCACAACGGCAGCGTTTCACCGAGGCAGCGTCAAGGCTGCACAATACAATTTGACAACGGCGGCGTTTCACCGAGGCAACATCAAAGTTTGACAGTACAGTATTACAACGGCAACTTCAGCGTTGTACAATACAGCTGCACAACGGCAACTTCACAGCTGCACAACGGCAACTTCAGCGTTGTACAATACAGCTGCACAACGGCAACTTCACAGCTGCACAACGGCAACTTCAACGTTCTACAATAGATGTTGCACAACGGCAACTTCAACGTTCTACAATACAGTCGGATAACAGTAAGTTCAAATTTGGTCATAGCAACTTCAAAGTCTTCCAATACAGGTTCACGACTGCAACTTCACAGCTTGCCAATGGCAACTTCAGCGTTCTACAATACAGCTGCACAACGGCAACTTCAGCGTTCTACAGTGGCAACTTCAGCGTTCTACAATACAGCTGCACAACGGCAACTTCACAGCTGCACAACGGCAGCGTTTCACCGAGGCAACGTCAAGGCTGCACAATACAATTTGACAACGGCAGCGTTTCACCGAGGCAACGTCAAGGCTGCACAATACAATTTGACAACGGCAGCGTTTCACCGAGGCAACGTCAAGGCTGCACAATACAATTTGACAACGGCAGCGTTTCACCGAGGCAACATCAAAGTTTGACAGTACAGTATTACAACGGCAACTTCAGCGTTGTACAATACAGCTGCACAACGGCAACTTCACAGCTGCACAACGGCAACTTCAGCGTTGTACAATACAGCTGCACAACGGCAACTTCACAGCTGCACAACGGCAACTTCAACGTTCTACAATAGATGTTGCACAACGGCAACTTCAACGTTCTACAATACAGTCGGATAACAGTAAGTTCAAATTTGGTCATAGCAACTTCAAAGTCTTCCAATACAGGTTCACGACTGCAACTTCACAGCTGCACAACGGCAGCGTTTCACCGAGGCAACGTCAAGGCTGCACAATACAATTTGACAACGGCAGCGTTTCACCGAGGCAACGTCAAGGCTGCACAATACAATTTGACAACGGCAGCGTTTCACCGAGGCAACGTCAAGGCTGCACAATACAATTTGACAACGGCAGCGTTTCACCGAGGCAACGTCAAGGCTGCACAATACAATTTGACAACGGCAGCGTTTCACCGAGGCAACATCAAAGTTTGACAGTACAGTATTACAACGGCAACTTCAGCGTTGTACAATACAGCTGCACAACGGCAACTTCACAGCTGCACAACGGCAACTTCAGCGTTGTACAATACAGCTGCACAACGGCAACTTCACAGCTGCACAACGGCAACTTCAACGTTCTACAATAGATGTTGCACAACGGCAACTTCAGCGTTCTACAATACAGTCGGATAACAGTAAGTTCAAATTTGGTCATAGCAACTTCAAAGTCTTCCAATACAGGTTCACGACTGCAACTTCACAGCTGCACAACGGCAGCGTTTCACCGAGGCAACGTCAAGGCTGCACAATACAATTTGACAACGGCAGCGTTTCACCGAGGCAACGTCAAGGCTGCACAATACAATTTGACAACGGCAGCGTTTCACCGAGGCAACGTCAAGGCTGCACAATACAATTTGACAACGGCAGCGTTTCACCGAGGCAACGTCAAGGCTGCACAATACAATTTGACAACGGCAGCGTTTCACCGAGGCAACGTCAAGGCTGCACAATACAATTTGACAACGGCAGCGTTTCACCGAGGCAACGTCAAGGCTGCACAATACAATTTGACAACGGCAGCGTTTCACCGAGGCAACGGCAACGTTTCACAATAGAGTTCCACAATAGCAACTTCAAAGTTTGCTAATGGTAACTTCAAAGTCTTCCAATACAGGTTCACAATTGCAACTTCTGTTTGCCAATGGCAACTTCAAAGTTTGACAGTACAGTATTACGACTGCAACTTTAGCGTTCTACAGTGGCAACTTCAGCGTTGTACAATACAGCTGCACAACGGCAACTTCAGCGTTCTACAGTGGCAACTTCAGCGTTCTACAATACAGCTGCACAACGGCAACTTCAGCGTTCTACAGTGGCAACTTCAGCGTTCTACAATACAGCTGCACAACGGCAACTTCACAGCTGCACAACGGCAACTTCAGCGTTCTACAGTGGCAACTTCAGCGTTTTACACTACAGCTGCACAACGGCAACTTCAGCGTTCTACAGTGGCAACTTCAGCGTTCTACAGTGGCAACTTCAGCGTTGTACGATACAGCTGCACAACGGCAACTTCAGCGTTCTACAATACAGCTGCACAACGGCAACTTCACAGCTGCACAACGGCAACTTCAGCGTTCTACAATACAGCTGAACAACGGCAACTTCACAGCTGCACAACGGCAACTTCAGCGTTCTACAATAGATGTTGCACAAGGGCAACTTCAGCGTTCTACAATAGATGTTGCACAAGGGCAACTTCAGCGTTCTACAATAGATGTTGCACAAGGGCAACTTCAGCGTTCTACAATAGATGTTGCACAAGGGCAACTTCAGCGTTCTACAATAGATGTTGCACAAGGGCAACTTCAGCGTTCTACAATAGATGTTGCACAAGGGCAACTTCAGCGTTCTACAATAGATGTTGCACAAGGGCAACTTCAGCGTTCTACAATAGATGTTGCACAAGGGCAACTTCAGCGTTCTACAATAGATGTTGCACAAGGGCAACTTCAGCGTTCTACAATAGATGTTGCACAAGGGCAACTTCAGCGTTCTACAATACAGCTGCACAACGGCAACTTCACAGCTGCACAACGGCAACTTCAGCGTTCTACAATACAGCTGCACAACGGCAACTTCACAGCTGCACAACGGCAACTTCAGCGTTCTACAATACAGCTGCACAACGGCAACTTCACAGCTGCACAACGGCAACTTCAGCGTTCTACAATACAGCTGCACAACGGCAACTTCACAGCTGCACAATGGCAACTTCAGCGTTCTACAATACAGCTGCACAACGGCAACTTCAACGTTCTACAATAGATGTTGCACAACGGCAACTTCAACGTTCTACAATACAGTCGGATAACAGTAAGTTCAAGTTTGGTCATAGCAACTTCAAAGTCTTCCAATACAGGTTCACGACTGCAACTTCACAGCTTGCCAAAAGCAACATCAAAGTTTGACAGTACAGTATTACAACGGCAACTTCAGCGTTCTACAGTGCCAACTTCAGCGTTCTACAATACAGCTGCACAACGGCAACTTCACAGCTGCACAACGGCAACTTCAGCGTTCTACAATACAGCTGCACAACGGCAACTTCACAGCTGCACAACGGCAACTTCAGCGTTCTACAATACAGCTGCACAACGGCAACTTCACAGCTGCACAACGGCAACTTCAGCGTTCTACAATACAGCTGCACAACGGCAACTTCACAGCTGCACAACGGCAACTTCAGCGTTCTACAATACAGCTGCACAACGGCAACTTCACAGCTGCACAACGGCAACTTCAGCGTTCTACAATAGATGTTGCACAAGGGCAACTTCAGCGTTCTACAATAGATGTTGCACAAGGGCAACTTCAGCGTTCTACAATAGATGTTGCACAAGGGCAACTTCAGCGTTCTACAATAGATGTTGCACAAGGGCAACTTCAGCGTTCTACAATAGATGTTGCACAAGGGCAACTTCAGCGTTCTACAATAGATGTTGCACAAGGGCAACTTCAGCGTTCTACAATAGATGTTGCACAAGGGCAACTTCAGCGTTCTACAATAGATGTTGCACAAGGGCAACTTCAGCGTTCTACAATAGATGTTGCACAAGGGCAACTTCAGCGTTCTACAATAGATGTTGCACAAGGGCAACTTCAGCGTTCTACAATACAGCTGCACAACGGCAACTTCAACGTTCTACAATAGATGTTGCACAACGGCAACTTCAACGTTCTACAATACAGTCGGATAACAGTAAGTTTAAATTTGGTCATAGCAAATTCAAAGTCTTCCAATACAGGTTCACGACTGCAACTTCACAGCTTGCCAAAAGCAACATCAAAGTTTGACAGTACAGTATTACAACGGCAACTTCAGCGTTCTACAGTGGCAACTTCAGCGTTCTACAATAGATGTTGCACAACGGCAACTTCAGCGTTCTACAATAGATGTTGCACAACGGCAACTTCAGCGTTCTACAATAGATGTTGCACAACGGCAACTTCAGCGTTCTACAATAGATGTTGCACAAGGGCAACTTCAGCGTTCTACAATAGATGTTGCACAACGGCAACTTCAGCGTTCTACAATAGATGTTGCACAACGGCAACTTCAGCGTTCTACAATACAGTCGGATAACAGTAAGTTCAAATTTGGTCATAGTAACTTCAAAGTCTTCCAATACAGGTTCACGACTGCAACTTCACAGCTTGCCAATGGCAACATCAAAGTTTGACAGTACAGTATTACAACGGCAACTTCAGCGTTCTACAGTGGCAACTTCAGCGTTCTACAATACAGCTGCACAACGGCAACTTCACAGCTTGCCAATGGCAACATCAAAGTTTGACAGTACAGTATTACAACGGCAACTTCAGCGTTCTACAGTGGCAACTTCAGCGTTCTACAGTGGCAACTTCAGCGTTCTACAGTGGCAACTTCAGCGTTCTACAGTGGCAACTTCAGCGTTCTACAGTGGCAACTTCAGCGTTCTACAGTGGCAACTTCAGCGTTCTACAGTGGCAACTTCAGCGTTCTACAATACAGCTGCACAACGGCAACTTCACAGCTGCACAACAGCAGCGTTTCACCGAGGCAGCGTCAAGGCTGCACAACGGCAACTTCACAGCTGCACAACAGCAGCGTTTCACCGAGGCAGCGTCAAGGCTGCACAACGGCAACTTCACAGCTGCACAACGGCAGCGTTTCACCGAGGCAGCGTCAAGGCTGCACAATACAGCTGCACAACGGCAGCGTTTCACCGAGGCAGCGTCAAGGCTGCACAATACAATTTGACAACGGCGGCGTTTCACCGAGGCAACATCAAAGTTTGACAGTACAGTATTACAACGGCAACTTCAGCGTTGTACAATACAGCTGCACAACGGCAACTTCACAGCTGCACAACGGCAACTTCAGCGTTGTACAATACAGCTGCACAACGGCAACTTCACAGCTGCACAACGGCAACTTCAACGTTCTACAATAGATGTTGCACAACGGCAACTTCAACGTTCTACAATACAGTCGGATAACAGTAAGTTCAAATTTGGTCATAGCAACTTCAAAGTCTTCCAATACAGGTTCACGACTGCAACTTCACAGCTTGCCAATGGCAACTTCAGCGTTCTACAATACAGCTGCACAACGGCAACTTCAGCGTTCTACAGTGGCAACTTCAGCGTTCTACAATACAGCTGCACAACGGCAACTTCACAGCTGCACAACGGCAGCGTTTCACCGAGGCAACGTCAAGGCTGCACAATACAATTTGACAACGGCAGCGTTTCACCGAGGCAACGTCAAGGCTGCACAATACAATTTGACAACGGCAGCGTTTCACCGAGGCAACGTCAAGGCTGCACAATACAATTTGACAACGGCAGCGTTTCACCGAGGCAACGTCAAGGCTGCACAATACAATTTGACAACGGCAGCGTTTCACCGAGGCAACATCAAAGTTTGACAGTACAGTATTACAACGGCAACTTCAGCGTTGTACAATACAGCTGCACAACGGCAACTTCACAGCTGCACAACGGCAACTTCAGCGTTGTACAATACAGCTGCACAACGGCAACTTCACAGCTGCACAACGGCAACTTCAACGTTCTACAATAGATGTTGCACAACGGCAACTTCAGCGTTCTACAATACAGTCGGATAACAGTAAGTTCAAATTTGGTCATAGCAACTTCAAAGTCTTCCAATACAGGTTCACGACTGCAACTTCACAGCTGCACAACGGCAGCGTTTCACCGAGGCAACGTCAAGGCTGCACAATACAATTTGACAACGGCAGCGTTTCACCGAGGCAACGTCAAGGCTGCACAATACAATTTGACAACGGCAGCGTTTCACCGAGGCAACGTCAAGGCTGCACAATACAATTTGACAACGGCAGCGTTTCACCGAGGCAACGTCAAGGCTGCACAATACAATTTGACAACGGCAGCGTTTCACCGAGGCAACGTCAAGGCTGCACAATACAATTTGACAACGGCAGCGTTTCACCGAGGCAACGTCAAGGCTGCACAATACAATTTGACAACGGCAGCGTTTCACCGAGGCAACGGCAACGTTTCACAATAGAGTTCCACAATAGCAACTTCAAAGTTTGCTAATGGTAACTTCAAAGTCTTCCAATACAGGTTCACAATTGCAACTTCTGTTTGCCAATGGCAACTTCAAAGTTTGACAGTACAGTATTACGACTGCAACTTTAGCGTTCTACAGTGGCAACTTCAGCGTTGTACAATACAGCTGCACAACGGCAACTTCAGCGTTCTACAGTGGCAACTTCAGCGTTCTACAATACAGCTGCACAACGGCAACTTCAGCGTTCTACAGTGGCAACTTCAGCGTTCTACAATACAGCTGCACAACGGCAACTTCACAGCTGCACAACGGCAACTTCAGCGTTCTACAGTGGCAACTTCAGCGTTTTACACTACAGCTGCACAACGGCAACTTCAGCGTTCTACAGTGGCAACTTCAGCGTTCTACAGTGGCAACTTCAGCGTTGTACGATACAGCTGCACAACGGCAACTTCAGCGTTCTACAATACAGCTGCACAACGGCAACTTCACAGCTGCACAACGGCAACTTCAGCGTTCTACAATACAGCTGAACAACGGCAACTTCACAGCTGCACAACGGCAACTTCAGCGTTCTACAATAGATGTTGCACAAGGGCAACTTCAGCGTTCTACAATAGATGTTGCACAAGGGCAACTTCAGCGTTCTACAATAGATGTTGCACAAGGGCAACTTCAGCGTTCTACAATAGATGTTGCACAAGGGCAACTTCAGCGTTCTACAATAGATGTTGCACAAGGGCAACTTCAGCGTTCTACAATAGATGTTGCACAAGGGCAACTTCAGCGTTCTACAATAGATGTTGCACAAGGGCAACTTCAGCGTTCTACAATAGATGTTGCACAAGGGCAACTTCAGCGTTCTACAATAGATGTTGCACAAGGGCAACTTCAGCGTTCTACAATAGATGTTGCACAAGGGCAACTTCAGCGTTCTACAATACAGCTGCACAACGGCAACTTCACAGCTGCACAACGGCAACTTCAGCGTTCTACAATACAGCTGCACAACGGCAACTTCACAGCTGCACAACGGCAACTTCAGCGTTCTACAATACAGCTGCACAACGGCAACTTCACAGCTGCACAACGGCAACTTCAGCGTTCTACAATACAGCTGCACAACGGCAACTTCACAGCTGCACAATGGCAACTTCAGCGTTCTACAATACAGCTGCACAACGGCAACTTCAACGTTCTACAATAGATGTTGCACAACGGCAACTTCAACGTTCTACAATACAGTCGGATAACAGTAAGTTCAAGTTTGGTCATAGCAACTTCAAAGTCTTCCAATACAGGTTCACGACTGCAACTTCACAGCTTGCCAAAAGCAACATCAAAGTTTGACAGTACAGTATTACAACGGCAACTTCAGCGTTCTACAGTGCCAACTTCAGCGTTCTACAATACAGCTGCACAACGGCAACTTCACAGCTGCACAACGGCAACTTCAGCGTTCTACAATACAGCTGCACAACGGCAACTTCACAGCTGCACAACGGCAACTTCAGCGTTCTACAATACAGCTGCACAACGGCAACTTCACAGCTGCACAACGGCAACTTCAGCGTTCTACAATACAGCTGCACAACGGCAACTTCACAGCTGCACAACGGCAACTTCAGCGTTCTACAATAGATGTTGCACAAGGGCAACTTCACAGCTGCACAACGGCAACTTCAGCGTTCTACAATAGATGTTGCACAAGGGCAACTTCAGCGTTCTACAATAGATGTTGCACAAGGGCAACTTCAGCGTTCTACAATAGATGTTGCACAAGGGCAACTTCAGCGTTCTACAATAGATGTTGCACAAGGGCAACTTCAGCGTTCTACAATAGATGTTGCACAAGGGCAACTTCAGCGTTCTACAATAGATGTTGCACAAGGGCAACTTCAGCGTTCTACAATAGATGTTGCACAAGGGCAACTTCAGCGTTCTACAATAGATGTTGCACAAGGGCAACTTCAGCGTTCTACAATAGATGTTGCACAAGGGCAACTTCAGCGTTCTACAATAGATGTTGCACAAGGGCAACTTCAGCGTTCTACAATACAGCTGCACAACGGCAACTTCAACGTTCTACAATAGATGTTGCACAACGGCAACTTCAACGTTCTACAATACAGTCGGATAACAGTAAGTTTAAATTTGGTCATAGCAAATTCAAAGTCTTCCAATACAGGTTCACGACTGCAACTTCACAGCTTGCCAAAAGCAACATCAAAGTTTGACAGTACAGTATTACAACGGCAACTTCAGCGTTCTACAGTGGCAACTTCAGCGTTCTACAATAGATGTTGCACAACGGCAACTTCAGCGTTCTACAATAGATGTTGCACAACGGCAACTTCAGCGTTCTACAATAGATGTTGCACAACGGCAACTTCAGCGTTCTACAATAGATGTTGCACAACGGCAACTTCAGCGTTCTACAATAGATGTTGCACAAGGGCAACTTCAGCGTTCTACAATAGATGTTGCACAACGGCAACTTCAGCGTTCTACAATAGATGTTGCACAACGGCAACTTCAGCGTTCTACAATACAGTCGGATAACAGTAAGTTCAAATTTGGTCATAGTAACTTCAAAGTCTTCCAATACAGGTTCACGACTGCAACTTCACAGCTTGCCAATGGCAACATCAAAGTTTGACAGTACAGTATTACAACGGCAACTTCAGCGTTCTACAGTGGCAACTTCAGCGTTCTACAATACAGCTGCACAACGGCAACTTCACAGCTTGCCAATGGCAACATCAAAGTTTGACAGTACAGTATTACAACGGCAACTTCAGCGTTCTACAGTGGCAACTTCAGCGTTCTACAGTGGCAACTTCAGCGTTCTACAGTGGCAACTTCAGCGTTCTACAGTGGCAACTTCAGCGTTCTACAGTGGCAACTTCAGCGTTCTACAGTGGCAACTTCAGCGTTCTACAGTGGCAACTTCAGCGTTCTACAGTGGCAACTTCAGCGTTCTACAGTGGCAACTTCAGCGTTCTACAATACAGCTGCACAACGGCAACTTCACAGCTGCACAACAGCAGCGTTTCACCGAGGCAGCGTCAAGGCTGCACAACGGCAACTTCACAGCTGCACAACAGCAGCGTTTCACCGAGGCAGCGTCAAGGCTGCACAACGGCAACTTCACAGCTGCACAACGGCAGCGTTTCACCGAGGCAGCGTCAAGGCTGCACAACGGCAACTTCACAGCTGCACAACGGCAGCGTTTCACCGAGGCAGCGTCAAGGCTGCACAATACAGCTGCACAACGGCAGCGTTTCACCGAGGCAGCGTCAAGGCTGCACAATACAATTTGACAACGGCAGCGTTTCACCGAGGCAACATCAAAGTTTGACAGTACAGTATTACAACGGCAACTTCAGCGTTGTACAATACAGCTGCACAACGGCAACTTCACAGCTGCACAACGGCAACTTCAGCGTTGTACAATACAGCTGCACAACGGCAACTTCACAGCTGCACAACGGCAACTTCAACGTTCTACAATAGATGTTGCACAACGGCAACTTCAACGTTCTACAATACAGTCGGATAACAGTAAGTTCAAATTTGGTCATAGCAACTTCAAAGTCTTCCAATACAGGTTCACGACTGCAACTTCACAGCTTGCCAATGGCAACTTCAGCGTTCTACAATACAGCTGCACAACGGCAACTTCAGCGTTCTACAGTGGCAACTTCAGCGTTCTACAATACAGCTGCACAACGGCAACTTCACAGCTGCACAACGGCAGCGTTTCACCGAGGCAACGTCAAGGCTGCACAATACAATTTGACAACGGCAGCGTTTCACCGAGGCAACGTCAAGGCTGCACAATACAATTTGACAACGGCAGCGTTTCACCGAGGCAACGTCAAGGCTGCACAATACAATTTGACAACGGCAGCGTTTCACCGAGGCAACGTCAAGGCTGCACAATACAATTTGACAACGGCAGCGTTTCACCGAGGCAACGTCAAGGCTGCACAATACAATTTGACAACGGCAGCGTTTCACCGAGGCAACATCAAAGTTTGACAGTACAGTATTACAACGGCAACTTCAGCGTTGTACAATACAGCTGCACAACGGCAACTTCACAGCTGCACAACGGCAACTTCAGCGTTGTACAATACAGCTGCACAACGGCAACTTCACAGCTGCACAACGGCAACTTCAACGTTCTACAATAGATGTTGCACAACGGCAACTTCAACGTTCTACAATACAGTCGGATAACAGTAAGTTCAAATTTGGTCATAGCAACTTCAAAGTCTTCCAATACAGGTTCACGACTGCAACTTCACAGCTTGCCAATGGCAACTTCAGCGTTCTACAATACAGCTGCACAACGGCAACTTCAGCGTTCTACAGTGGCAACTTCAGCGTTCTACAATACAGCTGCACAACGGCAACTTCACAGCTGCACAACGGCAGCGTTTCACCGAGGCAACGTCAAGGCTGCACAATACAATTTGACAACGGCAGCGTTTCACCGAGGCAACGTCAAGGCTGCACAATACAATTTGACAACGGCAGCGTTTCACCGAGGCAACGTCAAGGCTGCACAATACAATTTGACAACGGCAGCGTTTCACCGAGGCAACGTCAAGGCTGCACAATACAATTTGACAACGGCAGCGTTTCACCGAGGCAACGTCAAGGCTGCACAATACAATTTGACAACGGCAGCGTTTCACCGAGGCAACATCAAAGTTTGACAGTACAGTATTACAACGGCAACTTCAGCGTTGTACAATACAGCTGCACAACGGCAACTTCACAGCTGCACAACGGCAACTTCAGCGTTGTACAATACAGCTGCACAACGGCAACTTCACAGCTGCACAACGGCAACTTCAACGTTCTACAATAGATGTTGCACAACGGCAACTTCAACGTTCTACAATACAGTCGGATAACAGTAAGTTCAAATTTGGTCATAGCAACTTCAAAGTCTTCCAATACAGGTTCACGACTGCAACTTCACAGCTGCACAACGGCAGCGTTTCACCGAGGCAACGTCAAGGCTGCACAATACAATTTGACAACGGCAGCGTTTCACCGAGGCAACGTCAAGGCTGCACAATACAATTTGACAACGGCAGCGTTTCACCGAGGCAACGTCAAGGCTGCACAATACAATTTGACAACGGCAGCGTTTCACCGAGGCAACGTCAAGGCTGCACAATACAATTTGACAACGGCAGCGTTTCACCGAGGCAACGTCAAGGCTGCACAATACAATTTGACAACGGCAGCGTTTCACCGAGGCAACGTCAAGGCTGCACAATACAATTTGACAACGGCAGCGTTTCACCGAGGCAACGTCAAGGCTGCACAATACAATTTGACAACGGCAGCGTTTCACCGAGGCAACGTCAAGGCTGCACAATACAATTTGACAACGGCAGCGTTTCACCGAGGCAACGTCAAGGCTGCACAATACAATTTGACAACGGCAGCGTTTCACCGAGGCAACGGCAATGTTTCACAATAGAGTTCCACAATAGCAACTTCAAAGTTTGCTAATGGTAACTTCAAAGTCTTCCAATACAGGTTCACAATTGCAACTTCTGTTTGCCAATGGCAACTTCAAAGTTTGACAGTACAGTATTACGACTGCAACTTCAGCGTTCTACAGTGGCAACTTCAGCGTTGTACAATACAGCTGCACAACGGCAACTTCAGCGTTCTACAGTGGCAACTTCAGCGTTCTACAATACAGCTGCACAACGGCAACTTCAGCGTTCTACAGTGGCAACTTCAGCGTTCTACAATACAGCTGCACAACGGCAACTTCACAGCTGCACAACGGCAACTTCAGCGTTCTACAGTGGCAACTTCAGCGTTCTACAATACAGCTGCACGACGGCAACTTCACAGCTGCACAACGGCAACTTCAGCGTTCTACAGTGGCAACTTCAGCGTTTTACACTACAGCTGCACAACGGCAACTTCAGCGTTCTACAGTGGCAACTTCAGCGTTGTACAATACAGCTGCACAACGGCAACTTCAGCGTTCTACAGTGGCAACTTCAGCGTTGTACGATACAGCTGCACAACGGCAACTTCAGCGTTCTACAATACAGCTGCACAACGGCAACTTCACAGCTGCACAACGGCAACTTCAGCGTTCTACAATACAGCTGAACAACGGCAACTTCACAGCTGCACAAGGGCAACTTCAGCGTTCTACAATAGATGTTGCACAAGGGCAACTTCAGCGTTCTACAATAGATGTTGCACAAGGGCAACTTCAGCGTTCTACAATAGATGTTGCACAAGGGCAACTTCAGCGTTCTACAATAGATGTTGCACAAGGGCAACTTCAGCGTTCTACAATAGATGTTGCACAAGGGCAACTTCAGCGTTCTACAATAGATGTTGCACAAGGGCAACTTCAGCGTTCTACAATAGATGTTGCACAAGGGCAACTTCAGCGTTCTACAATAGATGTTGCACAAGGGCAACTTCAGCGTTCTACAATAGATGTTGCACAAGGGCAACTTCAGCGTTCTACAATAGATGTTGCACAAGGGCAACTTCAGCGTTCTACAATAGATGTTGCACAAGGGCAACTTCAGCGTTCTACAATAGATGTTGCACAAGGGCAACTTCAGCGTTCTACAATACAGCTGCACAACGGCAACTTCACAGCTGCACAACGGCAACTTCAGCGTTCTACAATACAGCTGCACAACGGCAACTTCACAGCTGCACAATGGCAACTTCAGCGTTCTACAATACAGCTGCACAACGGCAACTTCAACGTTCTACAATAGATGTTGCACAACGGCAACTTCAACGTTCTACAATACAGTCGGATAACAGTAAGTTCAAGTTTGGTCATAGCAACTTCAAAGTCTTCCAATACAGGTTCACGACTGCAACTTCACAGCTTGCCAAAAGCAACATCAAAGTTTGACAGTACAGTATTACAACGGCAACTTCAGCGTTCTACAGTGCCAACTTCAGCGTTCTACAATACAGCTGCACAACGGCAACTTCACAGCTGCACAATGGCAACTTCAGCGTTCTACAATACAGCTGCACAACGGCAACTTCACAGCTGCACAATGGCAACTTCAGCGTTCTACAATAGATGTTGCACAAGGGCAACTTCAGCGTTCTACAATAGATGTTGCACAAGGGCAACTTCAGCGTTCTACAATAGATGTTGCACAAGGGCAACTTCAGCGTTCTACAATAGATGTTGCACAAGGGCAACTTCAGCGTTCTACAATAGATGTTGCACAAGGGCAACTTCAGCGTTCTACAATAGATGTTGCACAAGGGCAACTTCAGCGTTCTACAATAGATGTTGCACAAGGGCAACTTCAGCGTTCTACAATAGATGTTGCACAAGGGCAACTTCAGCGTTCTACAATAGATGTTGCACAAGGGCAACTTCAGCGTTCTACAATAGATGTTGCACAAGGGCAACTTCAGCGTTCTACAATAGATGTTGCACAAGGGCAACTTCAGCGTTCTACAATAGATGTTGCACAAGGGCAACTTCAGCGTTCTACAATAGATGTTGCACAAGGGCAACTTCAGCGTTCTACAATAGATGTTGCACAAGGGCAACTTCAGCGTTCTACAATAGATGTTGCACAAGGGCAACTTCAGCGTTCTACAATAGATGTTGCACAAGGGCAACTTCAGCGTTCTACAATAGATGTTGCACAAGGGCAACTTCAGCGTTCTACAATAGATGTTGCACAAGGGCAACTTCAGCGTTCTACAATAGATGTTGCACAAGGGCAACTTCAGCGTTCTACAATAGATGTTGCACAAGGGCAACTTCAGCGTTCTACAATAGATGTTGCACAAGGGCAACTTCAGCGTTCTACAATAGATGTTGCACAAGGGCAACTTCAGCGTTCTACAATAGATGTTGCACAACGGCAACTTCAGCGTTCTACAATAGATGTTGCACAACGGCAACTTCAGCGTTCTACAATAGATGTTGCACAACGGCAACTTCAACGTTCTACAATAGATGTTGCACAACGGCAACTTCAACGTTCTACAATACAGTCGGATAACAGTAAGTTTAAATTTGGTCATAGCAACTTCAAAGTCTTCCAATACAGGTTCACGACTGCAACTTCACAGCTTGCCAAAAGCAACATCAAAGTTTGACAGTACAGTATTACAACGGCAACTTCACAGCTGCACAACGGCAACTTCAGCGTTCTACAATAGATGTTGCACAAGGGCAACTTCAGCGTTCTACAATAGATGTTGCACAAGGGCAACTTCAGCGTTCTACAATAGATGTTGCACAAGGGCAACTTCAGCGTTCTACAATAGATGTTGCACAAGGGCAACTTCAGCGTTCTACAATAGATGTTGCACAAGGGCAACTTCAGCGTTCTACAATAGATGTTGCACAAGGGCAACTTCAGCGTTCTACAATAGATGTTGCACAAGGGCAACTTCAGCGTTCTACAATACAGCTGAACAACGGCAACTTCACAGCTGCACAACGGCAACTTCAGCGTTCTACAATAGATGTTGCACAAGGGCAACTTCAGCGTTCTACAATAGATGTTGCACAAGGGCAACTTCAGCGTTCTACAATAGATGTTGCACAACGGCAACTTCAACGTTCTACAATACAGTCGGATAACAGTAAGTTTAAATTTGGTCATAGCAACTTCAAAGTCTTCCAATACAGGTTCACGACTGCAACTTCACAGCTTGCCAAAAGCAACATCAAAGTTTGACAGTACAGTATTACAACGGCAACTTCACAGCTGCACAACGGCAACTTCAGCGTTCTACAATAGATGTTGCACAAGGGCAACTTCAGCGTTCTACAATACAGCTGAACAACGGCAACTTCACAGCTGCACAACGGCAACTTCAGCGTTCTACAATAGATGTTGCACAAGGGCAACTTCAGCGTTCTACAATAGATGTTGCACAACGGCAACTTCAACGTTCTACAATACAGTCGGATAACAGTAAGTTTAAATTTGGTCATAGCAACTTCAAAGTCTTCCAATACAGGTTCACGACTGCAACTTCACAGCTTGCCAAAAGCAACATCAAAGTTTGACAGTACAGTATTACAACGGCAACTTCACAGCTGCACAACGGCAACTTCAGCGTTCTACAATAGATGTTGCACAAGGGCAACTTCAGCGTTCTACAATAGATGTTGCACAAGGGCAACTTCAGCGTTCTACAATAGATGTTGCACAAGGGCAACTTCAGCGTTCTACAATAGATGTTGCACAAGGGCAACTTCAGCGTTCTACAATAGATGTTGCACAAGGGCAACTTCAGCGTTCTACAATAGATGTTGCACAAGGGCAACTTCAGCGTTCTACAATAGATGTTGCACAAGGGCAACTTCAGCGTTCTACAATAGATGTTGCACAAGGGCAACTTCAGCGTTCTACAATAGATGTTGCACAAGGGCAACTTCAGCGTTCTACAATAGATGTTGCACAAGGGCAACTTCAGCGTTCTACAATAGATGTTGCACAAGGGCAACTTCAGCGTTCTACAATAGATGTTGCACAACGGCAACTTCAGCGTTCTACAATAGATGTTGCACAACGGCAACTTCAGCGTTCTACAATACAGTCGGATAACAGTAAGTTCAAATTTGGTCATAGTAACTTCAAAGTCTTCCAATACAGGTTCACGACTGCAACTTCACAGCTTGCCAATGGAAACATCAAAGTTTGACAGTACAGTATTACAACGGCAACTTCAGCGTTCTACAGTGGCAACTTCAGCGTTCTACAGTGGCAACTTCAGCGTTCTACAGTGGCAACTTCAGCGTTCTACAGTGGCAACTTCAGCGTTCTACAGTGGCAACTTCAGCGTTCTACAGTGGCAACTTCAGCGTTCTACAGTGGCAACTTCAGCGTTCTACAGTGGCAACTTCAGCGTTCTACAGTGGCAACTTCAGCGTTCTACAATACAGCTGCACAACGGCAACTTCACAGCTGCACAACACCAGCGTTTCACCGAGGCAGCGTCAAGGCTGCACAACGGCAACTTCACAGCTGCACAACGGCAGCGTTTCACCGAGGCAGCGTCAAGGCTGCACAACGGCAACTTCACAGCTGCACAACGGCAGCGTTTCACCGAGGCAGCGTCAAGGCTGCACAACGGCAACTTCACAGCTGCACAACGGCAGCGTTTCACCGAGGCAGCGTCAAGGCTGCACAATACAGCTGCACAACGGCAACTTCACAGCTGCACAACGGCAGCGTTTCACCGAGGCAGCGTCAAGGCTGCACAATACAGCTGCACAACGGCAGCGTTTCACCGAGGCAGCGTCAAGGCTGCACAATACAATTTGACAACGGCAGCGTTTCACCGAGGCAACATCAAAGTTTGACAGTACAGTATTACAACGGCAACTTCAGCGTTGTACAATACAGCTGCACAACGGCAACTTCACAGCTGCACAACGGCAACTTCAGCGTTGTACAATACAGCTGCACAACGGCAACTTCAGCGTTGTACAATACAGCTGCACAACGGCAACTTCACAGCTGCACAACGGCAACTTCAACGTTCTACAATAGATGTTGCACAACGGCAACTTCAACGTTCTACAATACAGTCGGATAACAGTAAGTTCAAATTTGGTCATAGCAACTTCAAAGTCTTCCAATACAGGTTCACGACTGCAACTTCACAGCTTGCCAATGGCAACTTCAGCGTTCTACAATACAGCTGCACAACGGCAACTTCAGCGTTCTACAGTGGCAACTTCAGCGTTCTACAATACAGCTGCACAACGGCAACTTCACAGCTGCACAACAGCAGCGTTTCACCGAGGCAACGTCAAGGCTGCACAATACAATTTGACAACGGCAGCGTTTCACCGAGGCAACGTCAAGGCTGCACAATACAATTTGACAACGGCAGCGTTTCACCGAGGCAACGTCAAGGCTGCACAATACAATTTGACAACGGCAGCGTTTCACCGAGGCAACGTCAAGGCTGCACAATACAATTTGACAACGGCAGCGTTTCACCGAGGCAACGTCAAGGCTGCACAATACAATTTGACAACGGCAGCGTTTCACCGAGGCAACGTCAAGGCTGCACAATACAATTTGACAACGGCAGCGTTTCACCGAGGCAACATCAAAGTTTGACAGTACAGTATTACAACGGCAACTTCAGCGTTGTACAATACAGCTGCACAACGGCAACTTCACAGCTGCACAACGGCAACTTCAGCGTTGTACAATACAGCTGCACAACGGCAACTTCACAGCTGCACAACGGCAACTTCAGCGTTGTACAATACAGCTGCACAACGGCAACTTCACAGCTGCACAACGGCAACTTCAACGTTCTACAATAGATGTTGCACAACGGCAACTTCAACGTTCTACAATACAGTCGGATAACAGTAAGTTCAAATTTGGTCATAGCAACTTCAAAGTCTTCCAATACAGGTTCACGACTGCAACTTCACAGCTGCACAACGGCAGCGTTTCACCGAGGCAACGTCAAGGCTGCACAATACAATTTGACAACGGCAGCGTTTCACCGAGGCAACGTCAAGGCTGCACAATACAATTTGACAACGGCAGCGTTTCACCGAGGCAACGTCAAGGCTGCACAATACAATTTGACAACGGCAGCGTTTCACCGAGGCAACGTCAAGGCTGCACAATACAATTTGACAACGGCAGCGTTTCACCGAGGCAACGTCAAGGCTGCACAATACAATTTGACAACGGCAGCGTTTCACCGAGGCAACGTCAAGGCTGCACAATACAATTTGACAACGGCAGCGTTTCACCGAGGCAACGTCAAGGCTGCACAATACAATTTGACAACGGCAGCGTTTCACCGAGGCAACGTCAAGGCTGCACAATACAATTTGACAACGGCAGCGTTTCACCGAGGCAACGGCAACGTTTCACAATAGAGTTCCACAATAGCAACTTCAAAGTTTGCTAAAGGTAACTTCAAAGTCTTCCAATACAGGTTCACAATTGCAACTTCTGTTTGCCAATGGCAACTTCAAAGTTTGACAGTACAGTATTACGACTGCAACTTCAGCGTTCTACAGTGGCAACTTCAGCGTTGTACAATACAGCTGCACAACGGCAACTTCAGCGTTCTACAGTGGCAACTTCAGCGTTGTACAATACAGCTGCACAACGGCAACTTCAGCGTTCTACAGTAGCAACTTCAGCGTTGTACAATACAGCTGCACAACGGCAACTTCAGCGTTCTACAGTGGCAACTTCAGCGTTCTACAATATAGCTGCACAACGGCAACTTCACAGCTGCACAACGGCAACTTCAGCGTTCTACAGTGGCAACTTCAGCGTTTTACACTACAGCTGCACAACGGCAACTTCAGCGTTCTACAGTGGCAACTTCAGCGTTGTACGATACAGCTGCACAACGGCAACTTCAGCGTTCTACAATACAGCTGCACAACGGCAACTTCACAGCTGCACAACGGCAACTTCAGCGTTCTACAATAGATGTTGCACAAGGGCAACTTCAGCGTTCTACAATAGATGTTGCACAAGGGCAACTTCAGCGTTCTACAATAGATGTTGCACAAGGGCAACTTCAGCGTTCTACAATAGATGTTGCACAAGGGCAACTTCAGCGTTCTACAATAGATGTTGCACAAGGGCAACTTCAGCGTTCTACAATAGATGTTGCACAAGGGCAACTTCAGCGTTCTACAATAGATGTTGCACAAGGGCAACTTCAGCGTTCTACAATAGATGTTGCACAAGGGCAACTTCAGCGTTCTACAATAGATGTTGCACAAGGGCAACTTCAGCGTTCTACAATAGATGTTGCACAAGGGCAACTTCAGCGTTCTACAATAGATGTTGCACAAGGGCAACTTCAGCGTTCTACAATAGATGTTGCACAACGGCAACTTCAGCGTTCTACAATACAGCTGCACAACGGCAACTTCAACGTTCTACAATAGATGTTGCACAACGGCAACTTCAACGTTCTACAATAGATGTTGCACAACGGCAACTTCAACGTTCTACAATACAGTCGGATAACAGTAAGTTTAAATTTGGTCATAGCAACTTCAAAGTCTTCCAATACAGGTTCACGACTGCAACTTCACAGCTTGCCAAAAGCAACATCAAAGTTTGACAGTACAGTATTACAACGGCAACTTCAGCGTTCTACAGTGGCAACTTCAGCGTTCTACAATACAGCTGCACAACGGCAACTTCACAGCTGCACAACGGCAACTTCAGCGTTCTACAATAGATGTTGCACAACGGCAACTTCAGCGTTCTACAATAGATGTTGCACAACGGCAACTTCAGCGTTCTACAATAGATGTTGCACAACGGCAACTTCAGCGTTCTACAATAGATGTTGCACAACGGCAACTTCAGCGTTCTACAATAGATGTTGCACAACGGCAACTTCAGCGTTCTACAATAGATGTTGCACAACGGCAACTTCAGCGTTCTACAATAGATGTTGCACAACGGCAACTTCAGCGTTCTACAATACAGTCGGATAACAGTAAGTTCAAATTTGGTCATAGTAACTTCAAAGTCTTCCAATACAGCTGCACAACGGCAACTTCACAGCTTGCCAATGGCAACATCAAAGTTTGACAGTACAGTATTACAACGGCAACTTCAGCGTTCTACAGTGGCAACTTCAGCGTTCTACAGTGGCAACTTCAGCGTTCTACAGTGGCAACTTCAGCGTTCTACAGTGGCAACTTCAGCGTTCTACAGTGGCAACTTCAGCGTTCTACAGTGGCAACTTCAGCGTTCTACAGTGGCAACTTCAGCGTTCTACAATACAGCTGCACAACGGCAACTTCACAGCTGCACAACAGCAGCGTTTCACCGAGGCAGCGTCAAGGCTGCACAACGGCAACTTCACAGCTGCACAACAGCAGCGTTTCACCGAGGCAGCGTCAAGGCTGCACAATACAGCTGCACAACGGCAGCGTTTCACCGAGGCAGCGTCAAGGCTGCACAATACAGCTGCACAACGGCAGCGTTTCACCGAGGCAGCGTCAAGGCTGCACAATACAATTTGACAACGGCAGCGTTTCACCGAGGCAACATCAAAGTTTGACAGTACAGTATTACAACGGCAACTTCAGCGTTGTACAATACAGCTGCACAACGGCAACTTCACAGCTGCACAACGGCAACTTCAGCGTTGTACAATACAGCTGCACAACGGCAACTTCACAGCTGCACAACGGCAACTTCAACGTTCTACAATAGATGTTGCACAACGGCAACTTCAACGTTCTACAATACAGTCGGATAACAGTAAGTTCAAATTTGGTCATAGCAACTTCAAAGTCTTCCAATACAGGTTCACGACTGCAACTTCACAGCTTGCCAATGGCAACTTCAGCGTTCTACAATACAGCTGCACAACGGCAACTTCAGCGTTCTACAGTGGCAACTTCAGCGTTCTACAATACAGCTGCACAACGGCAACTTCAGCGTTCTACAGTGGCAACTTCAGCGTTCTACAATACAGCTGCACAACGGCAACTTCACAGCTGCACAACGGCAACTTCAGCGTTGTACAATACAGCTGCACAACGGCAACTTCACAGCTGCACAACGGCAACTTCAACGTTCTACAATAGATGTTGCACAACGGCAACTTCAACGTTCTACAATACAGTCGGATAACAGTAAGTTCAAATTTGGTCATAGCAACTTCAAAGTCTTCCAATACAGGTTCACGACTGCAACTTCACAGCTTGCCAATGGCAACTTCAGCGTTCTACAATACAGCTGCACAACGGCAACTTCAGCGTTCTACAGTGGCAACTTCAGCGTTCTACAATACAGCTGCACAACGGCAACTTCACAGCTGCACAACGGCAGCGTTTCACCGAGGCAACGTCAAGGCTGCACAATACAATTTGACAACGGCAGCGTTTCACCGAGGCAACGTCAAGGCTGCACAATACAATTTGACAACGGCAGCGTTTCACCGAGGCAACGTCAAGGCTGCACAATACAATTTGACAACGGCAGCGTTTCACCGAGGCAACGTCAAGGCTGCACAATACAATTTGACAACGGCAGCGTTTCACCGAGGCAACGTCAAGGCTGCACAATACAATTTGACAACGGCAGCGTTTCACCGAGGCAACGTCAAGGCTGCACAATACAATTTGACAACGGCAGCGTTTCACCGAGGCAACATCAAAGTTTGACAGTACAGTATTACAACGCCAACTTCAGCGTTCTACAATACAGCTGCACAACGGCAACTTCACAGCTGCACAACGGCAACTTCAGCGTTGTACAATACAGCTGCACAACGGCAACTTCACAGCTGCACAACGGCAACTTCAACGTTCTACAATAGATGTTGCACAACGGCAACTTCAACGTTCTACAATACAGTCGGATAACAGTAAGTTCAAATTTGGTCATAGCAACTTCAAAGTCTTCCAATACAGGTTCACGACTGCAACTTCACAGCTGCACAACGGCAGCGTTTCACCGAGGCAACGTCAAGGCTGCACAATACAATTTGACAACGGCAGCGTTTCACCGAGGCAACGTCAAGGCTGCACAATACAATTTGACAACGGCAGCGTTTCACCGAGGCAACGTCAAGGCTGCACAATACAATTTGACAACGGCAGCGTTTCACCGAGGCAACGTCAAGGCTGCACAATACAATTTGACAACGGCAGCGTTTCACCGAGGCAACGTCAAGGCTGCACAATACAATTTGACAACGGCAGCGTTTCACCGAGGCAACGTCAAGGCTGCACAATACAATTTGACAACGGCAGCGTTTCACCGAGGCAACGTCAAGGCTGCACAATACAATTTGACAACGGCAGCGTTTCACCGAGGCAACGTCAAGGCTGCACAATACAATTTGACAACGGCAGCGTTTCACCGAGGCAACGTCAAGGCTGCACAATACAATTTGACAACGGCAGCGTTTCACCGAGGCAACGTCAAGGCTGCACAATACAATTTGACAACGGCAGCGTTTCACCGAGGCAACGTCAAGGCTGCACAATACAATTTGACAACGGCAGCGTTTCACCGAGGCAACGTCAAGGCTGCACAATACAATTTGACAACGGCAGCGTTTCACCGAGGCAACGTCAAGGCTGCACAATACAATTTGACAACGGCAGCGTTTCACCGAGGCAACGTCAAGGCTGCACAATACAATTTGACAACGGCAGCGTTTCACCGAGGCAACGTCAAGGCTGCACAATACAATTTGACAACGGCAGCGTTTCACCGAGGCAACGGCAACGTTTCACAATAGAGTTCCACAATAGCAACTTCAAAGTTTGCTAATGGCAACTTCAAAGTTTGACAGTACAGTATTACGACTGCAACTTCAGCGTTCTACAGTGGCAACTTCAGCGTTGTACAATACAGCTGCACAACGGCAACTTCAGCGTTCTACAGTGGCAACTTCAGCGTTGTACAATACAGCTGCACAACGGCAACTTCAGCGTTCTACAGTGGCAACTTCAGCGTTGTACAATACAGCTGCACAACGGCAACTTCAGCGTTCTACAGTGGCAACTTCAGCGTTGTACAATACAGCTGCACAACGGCAACTTCAGCGTTCTACAGTGGCAACTTCAGCGTTGTACAATACAGCTGCACAACGGCAACTTCACAGCTGCACAACGGCAACTTCAGCGTTCTACAATAGATGTTGCACAAGGGCAACTTCAGCGTTCTACAATAGATGTTGCACAAGGGCAACTTCAGCGTTCTACAATAGATGTTGCACAAGGGCAACTTCAGCGTTCTACAATAGATGTTGCACAACGGCAACTTCAGCGTTCTACAATAGATGTTGCACAAGGGCAACTTCAGCGTTCTACAATAGATGTTGCACAAGGGCAACTTCAGCGTTCTACAATAGATGTTGCACAAGGGCAACTTCAGCGTTCTACAATAGATGTTGCACAACGGCAACTTCAGCGTTCTACAATAGATGTTGCACAACGGCAACTTCAGCGTTCTACAATACAGCTGCACAGCGGCAACTTCACAGCTGCACAACGGCAACTTCAGCGTTCTACAATACAGCTGCACAACGGCAACTTCACAGCTGCACAATGGCAACTTCAGCGTTCTACAATACAGCTGCACAACGGCAACTTCAACGTTCTACAATAGATGTTGCACAACGGCAACTTCAACGTTCTACAATACAGTCGGATAACAGTAAGTTCAAGTTTGGTCATAGCAATTTCAAAGTCTTCCAATACAGGTTCACGACTGCAACTTCACAGCTTGCCAAAAGCAACATCAAAGTTTGACAGTACAGTATTACAACGGCAACTTCAGCGTTCTACAGTGCCAACTTCAGCGTTCTACAATACAGCTGCACAACGGCAACTTCACAGCTGCACAACGGCAACTTCAGCGTTCTACAATACAGCTGCACAACGGCAACTTCACAGCTGCACAACGGCAACTTCAGCGTTCTACAAGACAGCTGAACAACGGCAACTTCACAGCTGAACAAGGGCAACTTCAGCGTTCTACAATAGATGTTGCACAAGGGCAACTTCAGCGTTCTACAATAGATGTTGCACAAGGGCAACTTCAGCGTTCTACAATAGATGTTGCACAAGGGCAACTTCAGCGTTCTACAATAGATGTTGCACAACGGCAACTTCAGCGTTCTACAATAGATGTTGCACAACGGCAACTTCAGCGTTCTACAATAGATGTTGCACAACGGCAACTTCAGCGTTCTACAATACAGTCGGATAACAGTAAGTTTAAATTTGGTCATAGCAACTTCAAAGTCTTCCAATACAGGTTCACGACTGCAACTTCACAGCTTGCCAAAAGCAACATCAAAGTTTGACAGTACAGTATTACAACGGCAACTTCACAGCTGCACAACGGCAACTTCAGCGTTCTACAATAGATGTTGCACAACGGCAACTTCAGCGTTCTACAATAGATGTTGCACAACGGCAACTTCAGCGTTCTACAATAGATGTTGCACAAGGGCAACTTCAGCGTTCTACAATAGATGTTGCACAAGGGCAACTTCAGCGTTCTACAATAGATGTTGCACAAGGGCAACTTCAGCGTTCTACAATAGATGTTGCACAACGGCAACTTCAGCGTTCTACAATAGATGTTGCACAACGGCAACTTCAGCGTTCTACAATAGATGTTGCACAACGGCAACTTCAGCGTTCTACAATAGATGTTGCACAACGGCAACTTCAGCGTTCTACAATAGATGTTGCACAACGGCAACTTCAGCGTTCTACAATAGATGTTGCACAACGGCAACTTCAGCGTTCTACAATAGATGTTGCACAACGGCAACTTCAGCGTTCTACAATAGATGTTGCACAACGGCAACTTCAGCGTTCTACAATACAGTCGGATAACAGTAAGTTCAAATTTGGTCATAGTAACTTCAAAGTCTTCCAATACAGGTTCACGACTGCAACTTCACAGCTTGCCAATGGCAACATCAAAGTTTGACAGTACAGTATTACAACGGCAACTTCAGCGTTCTACAGTGGCAACTTCAGCGTTCTACAATACAGCTGCACAACGGCAACTTCACAGCTTGCCAATGGCAACATCAAAGTTTGACAGTACAGTATTACAACGGCAACTTCAGCGTTCTACAGTGGCAACTTCAGCGTTCTACAGTGGCAACTTCAGCGTTCTACAGTGGCAACTTCAGCGTTCTACAGTGGCAACTTCAGCGTTCTACAGTGGCAACTTCAGCGTTCTACAGTGGCAACTTCAGCGTTCTACAGTGGCAACTTCAGCGTTCTACAGTGGCAACTTCAGCGTTCTACAATACAGCTGCACAACGGCAACTTCACAGCTGCACAACAGCAGCGTTTCACCGAGGCAGCATCAAGGCTGCACAACGGCAACTTCACAGCTGCACAACGGCAGCGTTTCACCGAGGCAGCGTCAAGGCTGCACAATACAGCTGCACAACGGCACCTTCACAGCTGCACAACGGCAGCGTTTCACCGAGGCAGCGTCAAGGCTGCACAATACAGCTGCACAACGGCAACTTCACAGCTGCACAACGGCAGCGTTTCACCGAGGCAGCGTCAAGGCTGCACAATACAGCTGCACAACGGCAACTTCACAGCTGCACAACGGCAGCGTTTCACCGAGGCAGCGTCAAGGCTGCACAATACAGCTGCACAACGGCAGCGTTTCACCGAGGCAGCGTCAAGGCTGCACAATACAATTTGACAACGGCAGCGTTTCACCGAGGCAACATCAAAGTTTGACAGTACAGTATTACAACGGCAACTTCAGCGTTGTACAATACAGCTGCACAACGGCAACTTCACAGCTGCACAACGGCAACTTCAGCGTTGTACAATACAGCTGCACAACGGCAACTTCACAGCTGCACAACGGCAACTTCAACGTTCTACAATAGATGTTGCACAACGGCAACTTCAACGTTCTACAATACAGTCGGATAACAGTAAGTTCAAATTTGGTCATAGCAACTTCAAAGTCTTCCAATACAGGTTCACGACTGCAACTTCACAGCTTGCCAATGGCAACTTCAGCGTTCTACAATACAGCTGCACAACGGCAACTTCAGCGTTCTACAGTGGCAACTTCAGCGTTCTACAATACAGCTGCACAACGGCAACTTCACAGCTGCACAACGGCAGCGTTTCACCGAGGCAACGTCAAGGCTGCACAATACAATTTGACAACGGCAGCGTTTCACCGAGGCAACGTCAAGGCTGCACAATACAATTTGACAACGGCAGCGTTTCACCGAGGCAACGTCAAGGCTGCACAATACAATTTGACAACGGCAGCGTTTCACCGAGGCAACGTCAAGGCTGCACAATACAATTTGACAACGGCAGCGTTTCACCGAGGCAACGTCAAGGCTGCACAATACAATTTGACAACGGCAGCGTTTCACCGAGGCAACGTCAAGGCTGCACAATACAATTTGACAACGGCAGCGTTTCACCGAGGCAACGTCAAGGCTGCACAATACAATTTGACAACGGCAGCGTTTCACCGAGGCAACGTCAAGGCTGCACAATACAATTTGACAACGGCAGCGTTTCACCGAGGCAACGTCAAGGCTGCACAATACAATTTGACAACGGCAGCGTTTCACCGAGGCAACGGCAACGTTTCACAATAGAGTTCCACAATAGCAACTTCAAAGTTTGCTAATGGTAACTTCAAAGTCCTCCAATACAGGTTCACAATTGCAACTTCTGTTTGCCAATGGCAACTTCAAAGTTTGACAGTACAGTATTACGACTGCAACTTCAGCGTTCTACAGTGGCAACTTCAGCGTTGTACAATACAGCTGCACAACGGCAACTTCAGCGTTCTACAGTGGCAACTTCAGCGTTGTACAATACAGCTGCACAACGGCAACTTCAGCGTTCTACAGTGGCAACTTCAGCGTTGTACAATACAGCTGCACAACGGCAACTTCAGCGTTCTACAGTGGCAACTTCAGCGTTGTACAATACAGCTGCACAACGGCAACTTCAGCGTTCTACAGTGGCAACTTCAGCGTTGTACAATACAGCTGCACAACGGCAACTTCAGCGTTCTACAGTGGCAACTTCAGCGTTGTACAATACAGCTGCACAACGGCAACTTCAGCGTTCTACAGTGGCAACTTCAGCGTTGTACAATACAGCTGCACAACGGCAACTTCAGCGTTCTACAGTGGCAACTTCAGCGTTGTACAATACAGCTGCACAACGGCAACTTCAGCGTTCTACAGTGGCAACTTCAGCGTTGTACAATACAGCTGCACAACGGCAACTTCAGCGTTCTACAGTGGCAACTTCAGCGTTGTACAATACAGCTGCACAACGGCAACTTCAGCGTTCTACAGTGGCAACTTCAGCGTTCTACAATACAGCTGCACAACGGCAACTTCACAGCTGCACAACGGCAACTTCAGCGTTCTACAGTGGCAACTTCAGCGTTTTACACTACAGCTGCACAACGGCAACTTCAGCGTTCTACAGTGGCAACTTCAGCGTTGTACGATACAGCTGCACAACGGCAACTTCAGCGTTCTACAGTGGCAACTTCAGCGTTGTACGATACAGCTGCACAACGGCAACTTCAGCGTTCTACGATAGATGTTGCACAACGGCAACTTCACAGCTGCACAACGGCAACTTCAGCGTTCTACAATACAGCTGAACAACGGCAACTTCACAGCTGCACAAGGGCAACTTCAGCGTTCTACAATAGATGTTGCACAAGGGCAACTTCAGCGTTCTACAATAGATGTTGCACAAGGGCAACTTCAGCGTTCTACAATAGATGTTGCACAAGGGCAACTTCAGCGTTCTACAATAGATGTTGCACAAGGGCAACTTCAGCGTTCTACAATAGATGTTGCACAAGGGCAACTTCAGCGTTCTACAATAGATGTTGCACAAGGGCAACTTCAGCGTTCTACAATAGATGTTGCACAAGGGCAACTTCAGCGTTCTACAATAGATGTTGCACAAGGGCAACTTCAGCGTTCTACAATAGATGTTGCACAAGGGCAACTTCAGCGTTCTACAATAGATGTTGCACAACGGCAACTTCAGCGTTCTACAATACAGCTGCACAACGGCAACTTCAACGTTCTACAATAGATGTTGCACAAGGGCAACTTCAGCGTTCTACAATAGATGTTGCACAAGGGCAACTTCAGCGTTCTACAATAGATGTTGCACAAGGGCAACTTCAGCGTTCTACAATAGATGTTGCACAAGGGCAACTTCAGCGTTCTACAATAGATGTTGCACAAGGGCAACTTCAGCGTTCTACAATACAGCTGCACAACGGCAACTTCAACGTTCTACAATAGATGTTGCACAACGGCAACTTCAACGTTCTACAATACAGTCGGATAACAGTAAGTTTAAATTTGGTCATAGCAACTTCAAAGTCTTCCAATACAGGTTCACGACTGCAACTTCACAGCTTGCCAAAAGCAACATCAAAGTTTGACAGTACAGTATTACAACGGCAACTTCACAGCTGCACAACGGCAACTTCAGCGTTCTACAATAGATGTTGCACAACGGCAACTTCAGCGTTCTACAATAGATGTTGCACAAGGGCAACTTCAGCGTTCTACAATAGATGTTGCACAACGGCAACTTCAGCGTTCTACAATAGATGTTGCACAACGGCAACTTCAGCGTTCTACAATAGATGTTGCACAACGGCAACTTCAGCGTTCTACAATAGATGTTGCACAACGGCAACTTCAGCGTTCTACAATAGATGTTGCACAACGGCAACTTCAGCGTTCTACAATAGATGTTGCACAACGGCAACTTCAGCGTTCTACAATAGATGTTGCACAACGGCAACTTCAGCGTTCTACAATACAGTCGGATAACAGTAAGTTCAAATTTGGTCATAGTAACTTCAAAGTCTTCCAATACAGGTTCACGACTGCAACTTCACAGCTTGCCAATGGCAACATCAAAGTTTGACAGTACAGTATTACAACGGCAACTTCAGCGTTCTACAGTGGCAACTTCAGCGTTCTACAATACAGCTGCACAACGGCAACTTCACAGCTTGCCAATGGCAACATCAAAGTTTGACAGTACAGTATTACAACGGCAACTTCAGCGTTCTACAGTGGCAACTTCAGCGTTCTACAGTGGCAACTTCAGCGTTCTACAGTGGCAACTTCAGCGTTCTACAGTGGCAACTTCAGCGTTCTACAGTGGCAACTTCAGCGTTCTACAGTGGCAACTTCAGCGTTCTACAGTGGCAACTTCAGCGTTCTACAATACAGCTGCACAACGGCAACTTCACAGCTGCACAACAGCAGCGTTTCACCGAGGCAGCGTCAAGGCTGCACAACGGCAACTTCACAGCTGCACAACAGCAGCGTTTCACCGAGGCAGCGTCAAGGCTGCACAACGGCAACTTCACAGCTGCACAACGGCAGCGTTTCACCGAGGCAGCGTCAAGGCTGCACAATACAGCTGCACAACGGCAGCGTTTCACCGAGGCAGCGTCAAGGCTGCACAATACAATTTGACAACGGCAGCGTTTCACCGAGGCAACATCAAAGTTTGACAGTACAGTATTACAACGGCAACTTCAGCGTTCTACAATACAGCTGCACAACGGCAACTTCACAGCTGCACAACGGCAACTTCAGCGTTCTACAATACAGCTGCACAACGGCAACTTCACAGCTGCACAACGGCAACTTCAGCGTTCTACAATAGATGTTGCACAACGGCAACTTCAACGTTCTACAATAGATGTTGCACAACGGCAACTTCAACGTTCTACAATACAGCTGCACAACGGCAACTTCACAGCTGCACAACGGCAACTTCAGCGTTCTACAATACAGCTGCACAACGGCAATTTCACAGCTGCACAACGGCAACTTCAGCGTCCTACAATACAGCTGCACAACGGCAACTTCAACGTTCTACAATAGATGTTGCACAACGGCAACTTCAACGTTCTACAATACAGTCGGATAACAGTAAGTTCAAGTTTGGTCATAGCAACTTCAAAGTCTTCCAATACAGGTTCACGACTGCAACTTCACAGCTTGCCAAAAGCAACATCAAAGTTTGACAGTACAGTATTACAACGGCAACTTCAGCGTTCTACAGTGCCAACTTCAGCGTTCTACAATACAGCTGCACAACGGCAACTTCACAGCTGCACAACGGCAACTTCAGCGTTCTACAATAGATGTTGCACAAGGGCAACTTCAGCGTTCTACAATAGATGTTGCACAAGGGCAACTTCAGCGTTCTACAATAGATGTTGCACAAGGGCAACTTCAGCGTTCTACAATAGATGTTGCACAAGGGCAACTTCAGCGTTCTACAATAGATGTTGCACAAGGGCAAATTCAGCGTTCTACAATAGATGTTGCACAAGGGCAACTTCAGCGTTCTACAATAGATGTTGCACAAGGGCAACTTCAGCGTTCTACAATAGATGTTGCACAAGGGCAACTTCAGCGTTCTACAATAGATGTTGCACAAGGGCAACTTCAGCGTTCTACAATAGATGTTGCACAAGGGCAACTTCAGCGTTCTACAATACAGCTGAACAACGGCAACTTCACAGCTGCACAACGGCAACTTCAGCGTTCTACAATAGATGTTGCACAAGGGCAACTTCAGCGTTCTACAATAGATGTTGCACAAGGGCAACTTCAGCGTTCTACAATAGATGTTGCACAAGGGCAACTTCAGCGTTCTACAATACAGCTGAACAACGGCAACTTCACAGCTGCACAACGGCAACTTCAGCGTTCTACAATAGATGTTGCACAAGGGCAACTTCAGCGTTCTACAATAGATGTTGCACAAGGGCAACTTCAGCGTTCTACAATAGATGTTGCACAAGGGCAACTTCAGCGTTCTACAATAGATGTTGCACAAGGGCAACTTCAGCGTTCTACAATACAGCTGAACAACGGCAACTTCACAGCTGCACAACGGCAACTTCAGCGTTCTACAATAGATGTTGCACAAGGGCAACTTCAGCGTTCTACAATAGATGTTGCACAAGGGCAACTTCAGCGTTCTACAATAGATGTTGCACAAGGGCAACTTCAGCGTTCTACAATACAGCTGAACAACGGCAACTTCACAGCTGCACAACGGCAACTTCAGCGTTCTACAATAGATGTTGCACAAGGGCAACTTCAGCGTTCTACAATAGATGTTGCACAAGGGCAACTTCAGCGTTCTACAATAGATGTTGCACAAGGGCAACTTCAGCGTTCTACAATAGATGTTGCACAAGGGCAACTTCAGCGTTCTACAATACAGCTGAACAACGGCAACTTCACAGCTGCACAACGGCAACTTCAGCGTTCTACAATAGATGTTGCACAAGGGCAACTTCAGCGTTCTACAATAGATGTTGCACAAGGGCAACTTCAGCGTTCTACAATAGATGTTGCACAAGGGCAACTTCAGCGTTCTACAATACAGCTGAACAACGGCAACTTCACAGCTGCACAACGGCAACTTCAGCGTTCTACAATAGATGTTGCACAAGGGCAACTTCAGCGTTCTACAATAGATGTTGCACAAGGGCAACTTCAGCGTTCTACAATAGATGTTGCACAAGGGCAACTTCAGCGTTCTACAATAGATGTTGCACAAGGGCAACTTCAGCGTTCTACAATAGATGTTGCACAAGGGCAACTTCAGCGTTCTACAATAGATGTTGCACAAGGGCAACTTCAGCGTTCTACAATAGATGTTGCACAAGGGCAACTTCAGCGTTCTACAATAGATGTTGCACAAGGGCAACTTCAGCGTTCTACAATAGATGTTGCACAAGGGCAACTTCAGCGTTCTACAATAGATGTTGCACAACGGCAACTTCAGCGTTCTACAATACAGCTGCACAACGGCAACTTCACAGCTGCACAACGGCAACTTCAGCGTTCTACAATACAGCTGCACAACGGCAACTTCAACGTTCTACAATAGATGTTGCACAACGGCAACTTCAACGTTCTACAATACAGTCGGATAACAGTAAGTTCAAGTTTGGTCATAGCAATTTCAAAGTCTTCCAATACAGGTTCACGACTGCAACTTCACAGCTTGCCAAAAGCAACATCAAAGTTTGACAGTACAGTATTACAACGGCAACTTCAGCGTTCTACAGTGCCAACTTCAGCGTTCTACAATACAGCTGCACAACGGCAACTTCACAGCTGCACAACGGCAACTTCAGCGTTCTACAATACAGCTGCACAACGGCAACTTCACAGCTGCACAACGGCAACTTCAGCGTTCTACAATACAGCTGCACAACGGCAACTTCACAGCTGCACAACGGCAACTTCAGCGTTCTACAATACAGCTGCACAACGGCAACTTCACAGCTGCACAACGGCAACTTCAGCGTTCTACAAGACAGCTGAACAACGGCAACTTCACAGCTGCACAAGGGCAACTTCAGCGTTCTACAATAGATGTTGCACAAGGGCAACTTCAGCGTTCTACAATAGATGTTGCACAAGGGCAACTTCAGCGTTCTACAATAGATGTTGCACAAGGGCAACTTCAGCGTTCTACAATAGATGTTGCACAAGGGCAACTTCAGCGTTCTACAATAGATGTTGCACAAGGGCAACTTCAGCGTTCTACAATAGATGTTGCACAAGGGCAACTTCAGCGTTCTACAATAGATGTTGCACAAGGGCAACTTCAGCGTTCTACAATAGATGTTGCACAAGGGCAACTTCAGCGTTCTACAATAGATGTTGCACAACGGCAACTTCAACGTTCTACAATACAGTCGGATAACAGTAAGTTTAAATTTGGTCATAGCAACTTCAAAGTCTTCCAATACAGGTTCACGACTGCAACTTCACAGCTTGCCAAAAGCAACATCAAAGTTTGACAGTACAGTATTACAACGGCAACTTCACAGCTGCACAACGGCAACTTCAGCGTTCTACAATAGATGTTGCACAAGGGCAACTTCAGCGTTCTACAATAGATGTTGCACAAGGGCAACTTCAGCGTTCTACAATAGATGTTGCACAAGGGCAACTTCAGCGTTCTACAATAGATGTTGCACAAGGGCAACTTCAGCGTTCTACAATAGATGTTGCACAAGGGCAACTTCAGCGTTCTACAATAGATGTTGCACAAGGGCAACTTCAGCGTTCTACAATAGATGTTGCACAAGGGCAACTTCAGCGTTCTACAATAGATGTTGCACAACGGCAACTTCAGCGTTCTACAATAGATGTTGCACAACGGCAACTTCAGCGTTCTACAATAGATGTTGCACAACGGCAACTTCAGCGTTCTACAATAGATGTTGCACAACGGCAACTTCAGCGTTCTACAATAGATGTTGCACAACGGCAACTTCAGCGTTCTACAATAGATGTTGCACAACGGCAACTTCAGCGTTCTACAATAGATGTTGCACAACGGCAACTTCAGCGTTCTACAATACAGTCGGATAACAGTAAGTTCAAATTTGGTCATAGTAACTTCAAAGTCTTCCAATACAGGTTCACGACTGCAACTTCACAGCTTGCCAATGGCAACATCAAAGTTTGACAGTACAGTATTACAACGGCAACTTCAGCGTTCTACAGTGGCAACTTCAGCGTTCTACAATACAGCTGCACAACGGCAACTTCACAGCTTGCCAATGGCAACATCAAAGTTTGACAGTACAGTATTACAACGGCAACTTCAGCGTTCTACAGTGGCAACTTCAGCGTTCTACAGTGGCAACTTCAGCGTTCTACAGTGGCAACTTCAGCGTTCTACAGTGGCAACTTCAGCGTTCTACAGTGGCAACTTCAGCGTTCTACAGTGGCAACTTCAGCGTTCTACAGTGGCAACTTCAGCGTTCTACAGTGGCAACTTCAGCGTTCTACAGTGGCAACTTCAGCGTTCTACAATACAGCTGCACAACGGCAACTTCACAGCTGCACAACAGCAGCGTTTCACCGAGGCAGCATCAAGGCTGCACAACGGCAACTTCACAGCTGCACAACGGCAGCGTTTCACCGAGGCAGCGTCAAGGCTGCACAATACAGCTGCACAACGGCAACTTCACAGCTGCACAACGGCAGCGTTTCACCGAGGCAGCGTCAAGGCTGCACAATACAGCTGCACAACGGCAACTTCACAGCTGCACAACGGCAGCGTTTCACCGAGGCAGCGTCAAGGCTGCACAATACAGCTGCACAACGGCAGCGTTTCACCGAGGCAGCGTCAAGGCTGCACAATACAATTTGACAACGGCAGCGTTTCACCGAGGCAACATCAAAGTTTGACAGTACAGTATTACAACGGCAACTTCAGCGTTGTACAATACAGCTGCACAACGGCAACTTCACAGCTGCACAACGGCAACTTCAGCGTTGTACAATACAGCTGCACAACGGCAACTTCACAGCTGCACAACGGCAACTTCAACGTTCTACAATAGATGTTGCACAACGGCAACTTCAACGTTCTACAATACAGTCGGATAACAGTAAGTTCAAATTTGGTCATAGCAACTTCAAAGTCTTCCAATACAGGTTCACGACTGCAACTTCACAGCTTGCCAATGGCAACTTCAGCGTTCTACAATACAGCTGCACAACGGCAACTTCAGCGTTCTACAGTGGCAACTTCAGCGTTCTACAATACAGCTGCACAACGGCAACTTCACAGCTGCACAACGGCAGCGTTTCACCGAGGCAACGTCAAGGCTGCACAATACAATTTGACAACGGCAGCGTTTCACCGAGGCAACGTCAAGGCTGCACAATACAATTTGACAACGGCAGCGTTTCACCGAGGCAACGTCAAGGCTGCACAATACAATTTGACAACGGCAGCGTTTCACCGAGGCAACGTCAAGGCTGCACAATACAATTTGACAACGGCAGCGTTTCACCGAGGCAACGTCAAGGCTGCACAATACAATTTGACAACGGCAGCGTTTCACCGAGGCAACGTCAAGGCTGCACAATACAATTTGACAACGGCAGCGTTTCACCGAGGCAACGTCAAGGCTGCACAATACAATTTGACAACGGCAGCGTTTCACCGAGGCAACGTCAAGGCTGCACAATACAATTTGACAACGGCAGCGTTTCACCGAGGCAACGTCAAGGCTGCACAATACAATTTGACAACGGCAGCGTTTCACCGAGGCAACGTCAAGGCTGCACAATACAATTTGACAACGGCAGCGTTTCACCGAGGCAACGTCAAGGCTGCACAATACAATTTGACAACGGCAGCGTTTCACCGAGGCAACATCAAAGTTTGACAGTACAGTATTACAACGGCAACTTCAGCGTTCTACAATACAGCTGCACAACGGCAACTTCACAGCTGCACAACGGCAACTTCAGCGTTGTACAATACAGCTGCACAACGGCAACTTCACAGCTGCACAACGGCAACTTCAACGTTCTACAATAGATGTTGCACAACGGCAACTTCAACGTTCTACAATACAGTCGGATAACAGTAAGTTCAAATTTGGTCATAGCAACTTCAAAGTCTTCCAATACAGGTTCACGACTGCAACTTCACAGCTGCACAACGGCAGCGTTTCACCGAGGCAACGTCAAGGCTGCACAATACAATTTGACAACGGCAGCGTTTCACCGAGGCAACGTCAAGGCTGCACAATACAATTTGACAACGGCAGCGTTTCACCGAGGCAACGTCAAGGCTGCACAATACAATTTGACAACGGCAGCGTTTCACCGAGGCAACGTCAAGGCTGCACAATACAATTTGACAACGGCAGCGTTTCACCGAGGCAACGTCAAGGCTGCACAATACAATTTGACAACGGCAGCGTTTCACCGAGGCAACGGCAACGTTTCACAATAGAGTTCCACAATAGCAACTTCAAAGTTTGCTAATGGTAACTTCAAAGTCTTCCAATACAGGTTCACAATTGCAACTTCTGTTTGCCAATGGCAACTTCAAAGTTTGACAGTACAGTATTACGACTGCAACTTCAGCGTTCTACAGTGGCAACTTCAGCGTTGTACAATACAGCTGCACAACGGCAACTTCAGCGTTCTACAGTGGCAACTTCAGCGTTGTACAATACAGCTGCACAACGGCAACTTCAGCGTTCTACAGTGGCAACTTCAGCGTTGTACAATACAGCTGCACAACGGCAACTTCAGCGTTCTACAGTGGCAACTTCAGCGTTGTACAATACAGCTGCACAACGGCAACTTCAGCGTTCTACAGTGGCAACTTCAGCGTTGTACAATACAGCTGCACAACGGCAACTTCAGCGTTCTACAGTGGCAACTTCAGCGTTCTACAATACAGCTGCACAACGGCAACTTCACAGCTGCACAACGGCAACTTCAGCGTTCTACAGTGGCAACTTCAGCGTTTTACACTACAGCTGCACAACGGCAACTTCAGCGTTCTACAGTGGCAACTTCAGCGTTGTACGATAGAGCTGCACAACGGCAACTTCAGCGTTCTACAGTGGCAACTTCAGCGTTGTACGATACAGCTGCACAACGGCAACTTCAGCGTTCTACGATACAGCTGCACAACGGCAACTTCACAGCTGCACAACGGCAACTTCAGCGTTCTACAATACAGCTGAAAAACGGCAACTTCACAGCTGCACAAGGGCAACTTCAGCGTTCTACAATAGATGTTGCACAAGGGCAACTTCAGCGTTCTACAATAGATGTTGCACAAGGGCAACTTCAGCGTTCTACAATAGATGTTGCACAAGGGCAACTTCAGCGTTCTACAATAGATGTTGCACAAGGGCAACTTCAGCGTTCTACAATAGATGTTGCACAAGGGCAACTTCAGCGTTCTACAATAGATGTTGCACAAGGGCAACTTCAGCGTTCTACAATAGATGTTGCACAAGGGCAACTTCAGCGTTCTACAATAGATGTTGCACAACGGCAACTTCAGCGTTCTACAATACAGCTGCACAACGGCAACTTCAACGTTCTACAATAGATGTTGCACAAGGGCAACTTCAGCGTTCTACAATAGATGTTGCACAAGGGCAACTTCAGCGTTCTACAATAGATGTTGCACAAGGGCAACTTCAGCGTTCTACAATAGATGTTGCACAAGGGCAACTTCAGCGTTCTACAATAGATGTTGCACAAGGGCAACTTCAGCGTTCTACAATAGATGTTGCACAAGGGCAACTTCAGCGTTCTACAATAGATGTTGCACAAGGGCAACTTCAGCGTTCTACAATACAGCTGCACAACGGCAACTTCAGCGTTCTACAATAGATGTTGCACAACGGCAACTTCAACGTTCTACAATACAGTCGGATACCAGTAAGTTTAAATTTGGTCATAGCAACTTCAAAGTCTTCCAATACAGGTTCACGACTGCAACTTCACAGCTTGCCAAAAGCAACATCAAAGTTTGACAGTACAGTATTACAACGGCAACTTCACAGCTGCACAACGGCAACTTCAGCGTTCTACAATAGATGTTGCACAACGGCAACTTCAGCGTTCTACAATAGATGTTGCACAACGGCAACTTCAGCGTTCTACAATAGATGTTGCACAACGGCAACTTCAGCGTTCTACAATAGATGTTGCACAACGGCAACTTCAGCGTTCTACAATAGATGTTGCACAACGGCAACTTCAGCGTTCTACAATAGATGTTGCACAACGGCAACTTCAGCGTTCTACAATAGATGTTGCACAACGGCAACTTCAGCGTTCTACAATAGATGTTGCACAACGGCAACTTCAGCGTTCTACAATAGATGTTGCACAACGGCAACTTCAGCGTTCTACAATAGATGTTGCACAACGGCAACTTCAGCGTTCTACAATAGATGTTGCACAACGGCAACTTCAGCGTTCTACAATAGATGTTGCACAACGGCAACTTCAGCGTTCTACAATAGATGTTGCACAACGGCAACTTCAGCGTTCTACAATACAGTCGGATAACAGTAAGTTCAAATTTGGTCATAGTAACTTCAAAGTCTTCCAATACAGGTTCACGACTGCAACTTCACAGCTTGCCAATGGCAACATCAAAGTTTGACAGTACAGTATTACAACGGCAACTTCAGCGTTCTACAGTGGCAACTTCAGCGTTCTACAATACAGCTGCACAACGGCAACTTCACAGCTTGCCAATGGCAACATCAAAGTTTGACAGTACAGTATTACAACGGCAACTTCAGCGTTCTACAGTGGCAACTTCAGCGTTCTACAGTGGCAACTTCAGCGTTCTACAGTGGCAACTTCAGCGTTCTACAGTGGCAACTTCAGCGTTCTACAGTGGCAACTTCAGCGTTCTACAGTGGCAACTTCAGCGTTCTACAATACAGCTGCACAACGGCAACTTCACAGCTGCACAACAGCAGCGTTTCACCGAGGCAGCGTCAAGGCTGCACAACGGCAACTTCACAGCTGCACAACAGCAGCGTTTCACCGAGGCAGCGTCAAGGCTGCACAACGGCAACTTCACAGCTGCACAACGGCAGCGTTTCACCGAGGCAGCGTCAAGGCTGCACAATACAGCTGCACAACGGCAGCGTTTCACCGAGGCAGCGTCAAGGCTGCACAATACAATTTGACAACGGCAGCGTTTCACCGAGGCAACATCAAAGTTTGACAGTACAGTATTACAACGGCAACTTCAGCGTTCTACAATACAGCTGCACAACGGCAACTTCACAGCTGCACAACGGCAACTTCAGCGTTCTACAATACAGCTGCACAACGGCAACTTCACAGCTGCACAACGGCAACTTCAGCGTTCTACAATAGATGTTGCACAATGGCAACTTCAACGTTCTACAATAGATGTTGCACAACGGCAACTTCAACGTTCTACAATACAGCTGCACAACGGCAACTTCACAGCTGCACAACGGCAACTTCAGCGTTCTACAATACAGCTGCACAACGGCAATTTCACAGCTGCACAACGGCAACTTCAGCGTCCTACAATACAGCTGCACAACGGCAACTTCAACGTTCTACAATAGATGTTGCACAACGGCAACTTCAACGTTCTACAATACAGTCGGATAACAGTAAGTTCAAGTTTGGTCATAGCAACTTCAAAGTCTTCCAATACAGGTTCACGACTGCAACTTCACAGCTTGCCAAAAGCAACATCAAAGTTTGACAGTACAGTATTACAACGGCAACTTCAGCGTTCTACAGTGCCAACTTCAGCGTTCTACAATAGATGTTGCACAAGGGCAACTTCAGCGTTCTACAATAGATGTTGCACAAGGGCAACTTCAGCGTTCTACAATAGATGTTGCACAAGGGCAACTTCAGCGTTCTACAATAGATGTTGCACAAGGGCAACTTCAGCGTTCTACAATAGATGTTGCACAAGGGCAACTTCAGCGTTCTACAATAGATGTTGCACAAGGGCAACTTCAGCGTTCTACAATAGATGTTGCACAAGGGCAACTTCAGCGTTCTACAATAGATGTTGCACAAGGGCAACTTCAGCGTTCTACAATAGATGTTGCACAAGGGCAACTTCAGCGTTCTACAATAGATGTTGCACAAGGGCAACTTCAGCGTTCTACAATAGATGTTGCACAAGGGCAACTTCAGCGTTCTACAATAGATGTTGCACAAGGGCAACTTCAGCGTTCTACAATAGATGTTGCACAAGGGCAACTTCAGCGTTCTACAATAGATGTTGCACAAGGGCAACTTCAGCGTTCTACAATAGATGTTGCACAAGGGCAACTTCAGCGTTCTACAATAGATGTTGCACAAGGGCAACTTCAGCGTTCTACAATAGATGTTGCACAAGGGCAACTTCAGCGTTCTACAATAGATGTTGCACAACGGCAACTTCAGCGTTCTACAATACAGTCGGATAACAATAAGTTTAAATTTGGTCATAGCAACTTCAAAGTCTTCCAATACAGGTTCACGACTGCAACTTCACAGCTTGCCAAAAGCAACATCAAAGTTTGACAGTACAGTATTACAACGGCAACTTCACAGCTGCACAACGGCAACTTCAGCGTTCTACAATAGATGTTGCACAACGGCAACTTCAGCGTTCTACAATAGATGTTGCACAACGGCAACTTCAGCGTTCTACAATAGATGTTGCACAACGGCAACTTCAGCGTTCTACAATACAGTCGGATAACAGTAAGTTCAAATTTGGTCATAGTAACTTCAAAGTCTTCCAATACAGGTTCACGACTGCAACTTCACAGCTTGCCAATGGCAACATCAAAGTTTGACAGTACAGTATTACAACGGCAACTTCAGCGTTCTACAGTGGCAACTTCAGCGTTCTACAATACAGCTGCACAACGGCAACTTCACAGCTTGCCAATGGCAACATCAAAGTTTGACAGTACAGTATTACAACGGCAACTTCAGCGTTCTACAGTGGCAACTTCAGCGTTCTACAGTGGCAACTTCAGCGTTCTACAGTGGCAACTTCAGCGTTCTACAGTGGCAACTTCAGCGTTCTACAGTGGCAACTTCAGCGTTCTACAGTGGCAACTTCAGCGTTCTACAGTGGCAACTTCAGCGTTCTACAGTGGCAACTTCAGCGTTCTACAGTGGCAACTTCAGCGTTCTACAGTGGCAACTTCAGCGTTCTACAGTGGCAACTTCAGCGTTCTACAGTGGCAACTTCAGCGTTCTACAGTGGCAACTTCAGCGTTCTACAGTGGCAACTTCAGCGTTCTACAGTGGCAACTTCAGCGTTCTACAATACAGCTGCACAACGGCAACTTCACAGCTGCACAACAGCAGCGTTTCACCGAGGCAGCGTCACGGCTGCACAACGGCAACTTCACAGCTGCACAACGGCAGCGTTTCACCGAGGCAGCGTCAAGGCTGCACAATACAGCTGCACAACGGCAACTTCACAGCTGCACAACGGCAGCGTTTCACCGAGGCAGCGTCAAGGCTGCACAATACAGCTGCACAACGGCAACTTCACAGCTGCACAACGGCAGCGTTTCACCGAGGCAGCGTCAAGGCTGCACAATACAGCTGCACAACGGCAACTTCACAGCTGCACAACGGCAGCGTTTCACCGAGGCAGCGTCAAGGCTGCACAATACAGCTGCACAACGGCAGCGTTTCACCGAGGCAGCGTCAAGGCTGCACAATACAATTTGACAACGGCAGCGTTTCACCGAGGCAACATCAAAGTTTGACAGTACAGTATTACAACGGCAACTTCAGCGTTCTACAATACAGCTGCACAACGGCAACTTCACAGCTGCACAACGGCAACTTCAGCGTTGTACAATACAGCTGCACAACGGCAACTTCACAGCTGCACAACGGCAACTTCAGCGTTGTACAATACAGCTGCACAACGGCAACTTCACAGCTGCACAACGGCAACTTCAACGTTCTACAACAGATGTTGCACAACGGCAACTTCAACGTTCTACAATACAGTCGGATAACAGTAAGTTCAAATTTGGTCATAGCAACTTCAAAGTCTTCCAATACAGGTTCACGACTGCAACTTCACAGCTTGCCAATGGCAACTTCAGCGTTCTACAATACAGCTGCACAAGGGCAACTTCAGCGTTCTACAGTGGCAACTTCAGCGTTCTACAATACAGCTGCACAACGGCAACTTCAGCGTTCTACAGTGGCAACTTCAGCGTTCTACAATACAGCTGCACAACGGCAACTTCACAGCTGCACAACGGCAGCGTTTCACCGAGGCAGCGTCAAGGCTGCACAATACAGCTGCACAACGGCAGCGTTTCACCGAGGCAGCGTCAAGGCTGCACAATACAATTTGACAACGGCAGCGTTTCACCGAGGCAACATCAAAGTTTGACAGTACAGTATTACAACGGCAACTTCAGCGTTGTACAATACAGCTGCACAACGGCAACTTCACAGCTGCACAACGGCAACTTCAGCGTTGTACAATACAGCTGCACAACGGCAACTTCACAGCTGCACAACGGCAACTTCAGCGTTCTACAATAGATGTTGCACAACGGCAACTTCAACGTTCTACAATACAGTCGGATAACAGTAAGTTCAAATTTGGTCATAGCAACTTCAAAGTCTTCCAATACAGGTTCACGACTGCAACTTCACAGCTTGCCAATGGCAACTTCACAGCTGCACAACGGCGGCAACCTCAGCGTTCTACAATACAGCTGCACAACGGCAACTTCACAGCTGCACAACGGCGGCAACCTCAGCGTTCTACAATACAGCTGCACAACGGCAACTTCACAGCTGCACAACGGCGGCAACCTCAGCGTTCTACAGTACAGCTGCACAACGGCAACTTCACAGCTGCACAACGGCGGCAACCTCAGCGTTCTACAGTACAGCTGCACAACGGCAACTTCACAGCTGCACAACGGCGGCAACCTCAGCGTTCTACAGTACAGCTGCACAACGGCAACTTCACAGCTGCACAACGGCGGCAACCTCAGCGTTCTACAGTACAGCTGCACAACGGCAACTTCACAGCTGCACAACGGCGGCAACCTCAGCGTTCTACAGTACAGCTGCACAACGGCAACTTCACAGCTGCACAACGGCGGCAACCTCAGCGTTCTACAGTACAGCTGCACAACGGCAACTTCACAGCTGCACAACGGCGGCAACCTCAGCGTTCTACAGTACAGCTGCACAACGGCAACTTCACAGCTGCACAACGGCGGCAACCTCAGCGTTCTACAGTACAGCTGCACAACGGCAACTTCACAGCTGCACAACGGCGGCAACCTCAGCGTTCTACAGTACAGCTGCACAACGGCAACTTCACAGCTGCACAACGGCGGCAACCTCAGCGTTCTACAGTACAGCTGCACAACGGCAACTTCACAGCTGCACAACGGCGGCAACCTCAGCGTTCTACAGTACAGCTGCACAACGGCAACTTCACAGCTGCACAACGGCGGCAACCTCAGCGTTCTACAGTACAGCTGCACAACGGCAACTTCACAGCTGCACAACGGCGGCAACCTCAGCGTTCTACAGTACAGCTGCACAACGGCAACTTCACAGCTGCACAACGGCGGCAACCTCAGCGTTCTACAGTACAGCTGCACAACGGCAACTTCACAGCTGCACAACGGCGGCAACCTCAGCGTTCTACAGTACAGCTGCACAACGGCAACTTCACAGCTGCACAACGGCGGCAACCTCAGCGTTCTACAGTACAGCTGCACAACGGCAACTTCACAGCTGCACAACGGCGGCAACCTCAGCGTTCTACAGTACAGCTGCACAACGGCAACTTCACAGCTGCACAACGGCGGCAACCTCAGCGTTCTACAGTACAGCTGCACAACGGCAACTTCACAGCTGCACAACGGCGGCAACCTCAGCGTTCTACAGTACAGCTGCACAACGGCAACTTCACAGCTGCACAACGGCGGCAACCTCAGCGTTCTACAGTACAGCTGCACAACGGCAACTTCACAGCTGCACAACGGCGGCAACCTCAGCGTTCTACAGTACAGCTGCACAACGGCAACTTCACAGCTGCACAACGGCGGCAACCTCAGCGTTCTACAGTACAGCTGCACAACGGCAACTTCACAGCTGCACAACGGCGGCAACCTCAGCGTTCTACAGTACAGCTGCACAACGGCAACTTCACAGCTGCACAACGGCGGCAACCTCAGCGTTCTACAGTACAGCTGCACAACGGCAACTTCACAGCTGCACAACGGCGGCAACCTCAGCGTTCTACAGTACAGCTGCACAACGGCAACTTCACAGCTGCACAACGGCGGCAACCTCAGCGTTCTACAGTACAGCTGCACAACGGCAACTTCAGCGTTCTACAATACAGTCGGATAACAGTAAGTTTAAATTTGGTCATAGCAACTTCAAAGTCTTCCAATACAGGTTCACGACTGCAACTTCACAGCTTGCCAAAAGCAACATCAAAGTTTGACAGTACAGTATTACAACGGCAACTTCACAGCTGCACAACGGCAACTTCAGCGTTCTACAATAGATGTTGCACAAGGGCAACTTCAGCGTTCTACAATAGATGTTGCACAACGGCAACTTCAGCGTTCTACAATAGATGTTGCACAAGGGCAACTTCAGCGTTCTACAATAGATGTTGCACAACGGCAACTTCAGCGTTCTACAATAGATGTTGCACAACGGCAACTTCAGCGTTCTACAATACAGTCGGATAACAGTAAGTTCAAATTTGGTCATAGTAACTTCAAAGTCTTCCAATACAGGTTCACGACTGCAACTTCACAGCTTGCCAATGGCAACATCAAAGTTTGACAGTACAGTATTACAACGGCAACTTCAGCGTTCTACAGTGGCAACTTCAGCGTTCTACAATACAGCTGCACAACGGCAACTTCACAGCTTGCCAATGGCAACATCAAAGTTTGACAGTACAGTATTACAACGGCAACTTCAGCGTTCTACAGTGGCAACTTCAGCGTTCTACAGTGGCAACTTCAGCGTTCTACAGTGGCAACTTCAGCGTTCTACAGTGGCAACTTCAGCGTTCTACAGTGGCAACTTCAGCGTTCTACAATACAGCTGCACAACGGCAACTTCACAGCTGCACAACGGCAGCGTTTCACCGAGGCAGCGTCAAGGCTGCACAACGGCGACTTCACAGCTGCACAACGGCAGCGTTTCACCGAGGCAGCGTCAAGGCTGCACAATACAGCTGCACAACGGCAACTTCACAGCTGCACAACGGCAGCGTTTCACCGAGGCAGCGTCAAGGCTGCACAATACAGCTGCACAACGGCAACTTCACAGCTGCACAACGGCAGCGTTTCACCGAGGCAGCGTCAAGGCTGCACAATACAGCTGCACAACGGCAGCGTTTCACCGAGGCAGCGTCAAGGCTGCACAATACAATTTGACAACGGCAGCGTTTCACCGAGGCAACATCAAAGTTTGACAGTACAGTATTACAACGGCAACTTCAGCGTTGTACAATACAGCTGCACAACGGCAACTTCACAGCTGCACAACGGCAACTTCAGCGTTGTACAATACAGCTGCACAACGGCAACTTCACAGCTGCACAACGGCAACTTCAACGTTCTACAATAGATGTTGCACAACGGCAACTTCAACGTTCTACAATACAGTCGGATAACAGTAAGTTCAAATTTGGTCATAGCAACTTCAAAGTCTTCCAATACAGGTTCACGACTGCAACTTCACAGCTTGCCAATGGCAACTTCAGCGTTCTACAATACAGCTGCACAACGGCAACTTCAGCGTTCTACAGTGGCAACTTCAGCGTTCTACAATACAGCTGCACAACGGCAACTTCACAGCTGCACAACGGCAGCGTTTCACCGAGGCAGCGTCAAGGCTGCACAATACAGCTGCACAACGGCAGCGTTTCACCGAGGCAGCGTCAAGGCTGCACAATACAATTTGACAACGGCAGCGTTTCACCGAGGCAACATCAAAGTTTGACAGTACAGTATTACAACGGCAACTTCAGCGTTGTACAATACAGCTGCACAACGGCAACTTCACAGCTGCACAACGGCAACTTCAGCGTTGTACAATACAGCTGCACAACGGCAACTTCACAGCTGCACAACGGCAACTTCAGCGTTCTACAATAGATGTTGCACAACGGCAACTTCAACGTTCTACAATACAGTCGGATAACAGTAAGTTCAAATTTGGTCATAGCAACTTCAAAGTCTTCCAATACAGGTTCACGACTGCAACTTCACAGCTTGCCAACGGCAACTTCACAGCTGCACAACGGCGGCAACCTCAGCGTTCTACAGTACAGCTGCACAACGGCAACTTCACAGCTGCACAACGGCGGCAACCTCAGCGTTCTACAGTACAGCTGCACAACGGCAACTTCACAGCTGCACAACGGCGGCAACCTCAGCGTTCTACAGTACAGCTGCACAACGGCAACTTCACAGCTGCACAACGGCGGCAACCTCAGCGTTGTACAGTACAGCTGCACAACGGCAACTTCACAGCTGCACAACGGCGGCAACCTCAGCGTTGTACAGTACAGCTGCACAACGGCAACTTCACAGCTGCACAACGGCGGCAACCTCAGCGTTGTACAGTACAGCTGCACAACGGCAACTTCACAGCTGCACAACGGCGGCAACCTCAGCGTTGTACAGTACAGCTGCACAACGGCAACTTCACAGCTGCACAACGGCGGCAACCTCAGCGTTGTACAGTACAGCTGCACAACGGCAACTTCACAGCTGCACAACGGCGGCAACCTCAGCGTTGTACAGTACAGCTGCACAACGGCAACTTCACAGCTGCACAACGGCGGCAACCTCAGCGTTGTACAGTACAGCTGCACAACGGCAACTTCACAGCTGCACAACGGCAGCGTTTCACCGAGGCAGCGTCAAGGCTGCACAACGGCGACTTCACAGCTGCGCAACGGCAGCGTTTCACCGAGGCAGCGTCAAGGCTGCACAATACAGCTGCACAACGGCAACTTCACAGCTGCACAACGGCAGCGTTTCACCGAGGCAGCGTCAAGGCTGCACAATACAGCTGCACAACGGCAACTTCACAGCTGCACAACGGCAGCGTTTCACCGAGGCAGCGTCAAGGCTGCACAATACAGCTGCACAACGGCAGCGTTTCACCGAGGCAGCGTCAAGGCTGCACAATACAATTTGACAACGGCAGCGTTTCACCGAGGCAACATCAAAGTTTGACAGTACAGTATTACAACGGCAACTTCAGCGTTGTACAATACAGCTGCACAACGGCAACTTCACAGCTGCACAACGGCAACTTCAGCGTTGTACAATACAGCTGCACAACGGCAACTTCACAGCTGCACAACGGCAACTTCAACGTTCTACAATAGATGTTGCACAACGGCAACTTCAACGTTCTACAATACAGTCGGATAACAGTAAGTTCAAATTTGGTCATAGCAACTTCAAAGTCTTCCAATACAGGTTCACGACTGCAACTTCACAGCTTGCCAATGGCAACTTCAGCGTTCTACAATACAGCTGCACAACGGCAACTTCAGCGTTCTACAGTGGCAACTTCAGCGTTCTACAATACAGCTGCACAACGGCAACTTCACAGCTGCACAACGGCAGCGTTTCACCGAGGCAGCGTCAAGGCTGCACAATACAGCTGCACAACGGCAGCGTTTCACCGAGGCAGCGTCAAGGCTGCACAATACAATTTGACAACGGCAGCGTTTCACCGAGGCAACATCAAAGTTTGACAGTACAGTATTACAACGGCAACTTCAGCGTTGTACAATACAGCTGCACAACGGCAACTTCACAGCTGCACAACGGCAACTTCAGCGTTGTACAATACAGCTGCACAACGGCAACTTCACAGCTGCACAACGGCAACTTCAGCGTTCTACAATAGATGTTGCACAACGGCAACTTCAACGTTCTACAATACAGTCGGATAACAGTAAGTTCAAATTTGGTCATAGCAACTTCAAAGTCTTCCAATACAGGTTCACGACTGCAACTTCACAGCTTGCCAACGGCAACTTCACAGCTGCACAACGGCGGCAACCTCAGCGTTCTACAGTACAGCTGCACAACGGCAACTTCACAGCTGCACAACGGCGGCAACCTCAGCGTTCTACAGTACAGCTGCACAACGGCAACTTCACAGCTGCACAACGGCAACTTCAGCGTTCTACAATAGATGTTGCGCAACGGCAACTTCAACGTTCTACAATACAGTCGGATAACAGTAAAGTTCAAATTTGGTCATAGCAACTTCAAAGTCTTCCAATACAGGTTCACGACTGCAACTTCACAGCTTGCCAATGGCAACTTCACAGCTGCACAACGGCGGCAACCTCAGCGTTCTACAGTACAGCTGCACAACGGCAACTTCACAGCTGCACAACGGCGGCAACCTCAGCGTTCTACAGTACAGCTGCACAACGGCAACTTCACAGCTGCACAACGGCGGCAACCTCAGCGTTCTACAGTACAGCTGCACAACGGCAACTTCACAGCTGCACAACGGCGGCAACCTCAGCGTTCTACAGTACAGCTGCACAACGGCAACTTCACAGCTGCACAACGGCGGCAACCTCAGCGTTCTACAGTACAGCTGCACAACGGCAACTTCACAGCTGCACAACGGCGGCAACCTCAGCGTTCTACAGTACAGCTGCACAACGGCAACTTCACAGCTGCACAACGGCGGCAACCTCAGCGTTGTACAGTACAGCTGCACAACGGCAACTTCACAGCTGCACAACGGCGGCAACCTCAGCGTTGTACAGTACAGCTGCACAACGGCAACTTCACAGCTGCACAACGGCGGCAACCTCAGCGTTGTACAGTACAGCTGCACAACGGCAACTTCACAGCTGCACAACGGCGGCAACCTCAGCGTTGTACAGTACAGCTGCACAACGGCAACTTCACAGCTGCACAACGGCGGCAACCTCAGCGTTGTACAGTACAGCTGCACAACGGCAACTTCACAGCTGCACAACGGCGGCAACCTCAGCGTTGTACAGTACAGCTGCACAACGGCAACTTCACAGCTGCACAACGGCGGCAACCTCAGCGTTGTACAGTACAGCTGCACAACGGCAACTTCACAGCTGCACAACGGCGGCAACCTCAGCGTTGTACAGTACAGCTGCACAACGGCAACTTCACAGCTGCACAACGGCGGCAACCTCAGCGTTGTACAGTACAGCTGCACAACGGCAACTTCACAGCTGCACAACGGCGGCAACCTCAGCGTTGTACAGTACAGCTGCACAACGGCAACTTCACAGCTGCACAACGGCGGCAACCTCAGCGTTGTACAGTACAGCTGCACAACGGCAACTTCACAGCTGCACAACGGCGGCAACCTCAGCGTTGTACAGTACAGCTGCACAACGGCAACTTCACAGCTGCACAACGGCGGCAACCTCAGCGTTGTACAGTACAGCTGCACAACGGCAACTTCACAGCTGCACAACGGCGGCAACCTCAGCGTTGTACAGTACAGCTGCACAACGGCAACTTCACAGCTGCACAACGGCGGCAACCTCAGCGTTGTACAGTACAGCTGCACAACGGCAACTTCACAGCTGCACAACGGCGGCAACCTCAGCGTTGTACAGTACAGCTGCACAACGGCAACTTCACAGCTGCACAACGGCGGCAACCTCAGCGTTGTACAGTACAGCTGCACAACGGCAACTTCACAGCTGCACAACGGCGGCAACCTCAGCGTTGTACAGTACAGCTGCACAACGGCAACTTCACAGCTGCACAACGGCGGCAACCTCAGCGTTGTACAGTACAGCTGCACAACGGCAACTTCACAGCTGCACAACGGCGGCAACCTCAGCGTTGTACAGTACAGCTGCACAACGGCAACTTCACAGCTGCACAACGGCGGCAACCTCAGCGTTGTACAGTACAGCTGCACAACGGCAACTTCACAGCTGCACAACGGCGGCAACCTCAGCGTTGTACAGTACAGCTGCACAACGGCAACTTCACAGCTGCACAACGGCGGCAACCTCAGCGTTGTACAGTACAGCTGCACAACGGCAACTTCACAGCTGCACAACGGCGGCAACCTCAGCGTTGTACAGTACAGCTGCACAACGGCAACTTCACAGCTGCACAACGGCGGCAACCTCAGCGTTGTACAGTACAGCTGCACAACGGCAACTTCACAGCTGCACAACGGCGGCAACCTCAGCGTTGTACAGTACAGCTGCACAACGGCAACTTCACAGCTGCACAACGGCGGCAACCTCAGCGTTGTACAGTACAGCTGCACAACGGCAACTTCACAGCTGCACAACGGCGGCAACCTCAGCGTTGTACAGTACAGCTGCACAACGGCAACTTCACAGCTGCACAACGGCGGCAACCTCAGCGTTGTACAGTACAGCTGCACAACGGCAACTTCACAGCTGCACAACGGCGGCAACCTCAGCGTTGTACAGTACAGCTGCACAACGGCAACTTCACAGCTGCACAACGGCGGCAACCTCAGCGTTGTACAGTACAGCTGCACAACGGCAACTTCACAGCTGCACAACGGCGGCAACCTCAGCGTTGTACAGTACAGCTGCACAACGGCAACTTCACAGCTGCACAACGGCGGCAACCTCAGCGTTGTACAGTACAGCTGCACAACGGCAACTTCACAGCTGCACAACGGCGGCAACCTCAGCGTTGTACAGTACAGCTGCACAACGGCAACTTCACAGCTGCACAACGGCGGCAACCTCAGCGTTGTACAGTACAGCTGCACAACGGCAACTTCACAGCTGCACAACGGCGGCAACCTCAGCGTTGTACAGTACAGCTGCACAACGGCAACTTCACAGCTGCACAACGGCGGCAACCTCAGCGTTGTACAGTACAGCTGCACAACGGCAACTTCACAGCTGCACAACGGCGGCAACCTCAGCGTTGTACAGTACAGCTGCACAACGGCAACTTCACAGCTGCACAACGGCGGCAACCTCAGCGTTGTACAGTACAGCTGCACAACGGCAACTTCACAGCTGCACAACGGCGGCAACCTCAGCGTTGTACAGTACAGCTGCACAACGGCAACTTCACAGCTGCACAACGGCGGCAACCTCAGCGTTGTACAGTACAGCTGCACAACGGCAACTTCACAGCTGCACAACGGCGGCAACCTCAGCGTTGTACAGTACAGCTGCACAACGGCAACTTCACAGCTGCACAACGGCGGCAACCTCAGCGTTGTACAGTACAGCTGCACAACGGCAACTTCACAGCTGCACAACGGCGGCAACCTCAGCGTTGTACAGTACAGCTGCACAACGGCAACTTCACAGCTGCACAACGGCGGCAACCTCAGCGTTGTACAGTACAGCTGCACAACGGCAACTTCACAGCTGCACAACGGCGGCAACCTCAGCGTTGTACAGTACAGCTGCACAACGGCAACTTCACAGCTGCACAACGGCGGCAACCTCAGCGTTGTACAGTACAGCTGCACAACGGCAACTTCACAGCTGCACAACGGCGGCAACCTCAGCGTTGTACAGTACAGCTGCACAACGGCAACTTCACAGCTGCACAACGGCGGCAACCTCAGCGTTGTACAGTACAGCTGCACAACGGCAACTTCACAGCTGCACAACGGCGGCAACCTCAGCGTTGTACAGTACAGCTGCACAACGGCAACTTCACAGCTGCACAACGGCGGCAACCTCAGCGTTGTACAGTACAGCTGCACAACGGCAACTTCACAGCTGCACAACGGCGGCAACCTCAGCGTTGTACAGTACAGCTGCACAACGGCAACTTCACAGCTGCACAACGGCGGCAACCTCAGCGTTGTACAGTACAGCTGCACAACGGCAACTTCACAGCTGCACAACGGCGGCAACCTCAGCGTTGTACAGTACAGCTGCACAACGGCAACTTCACAGCTGCACAACGGCGGCAACCTCAGCGTTGTACAGTACAGCTGCACAACGGCAACTTCACAGCTGCACAACGGCGGCAACCTCAGCGTTGTACAGTACAGCTGCACAACGGCAACTTCACAGCTGCACAACGGCGGCAACCTCAGCGTTGTACAGTACAGCTGCACAACGGCAACTTCACAGCTGCACAACGGCGGCAACCTCAGCGTTGTACAGTACAGCTGCACAACGGCAACTTCACAGCTGCACAACGGCGGCAACCTCAGCGTTGTACAGTACAGCTGCACAACGGCAACTTCACAGCTGCACAACGGCGGCAACCTCAGCGTTGTACAGTACAGCTGCACAACGGCAACTTCACAGCTGCACAACGGCGGCAACCTCAGCGTTGTACAGTACAGCTGCACAACGGCAACTTCACAGCTGCACAACGGCGGCAACCTCAGCGTTGTACAGTACAGCTGCACAACGGCAACTTCACAGCTGCACAACGGCGGCAACCTCAGCGTTGTACAGTACAGCTGCACAACGGCAACTTCACAGCTGCACAACGGCGGCAACCTCAGCGTTGTACAGTACAGCTGCACAACGGCAACTTCACAGCTGCACAACGGCGGCAACCTCAGCGTTGTACAGTACAGCTGCACAACGGCAACTTCACAGCTGCACAACGGCGGCAACCTCAGCGTTGTACAGTACAGCTGCACAACGGCAACTTCACAGCTGCACAACGGCGGCAACCTCAGCGTTGTACAGTACAGCTGCACAACGGCAACTTCACAGCTGCACAACGGCGGCAACCTCAGCGTTGTACAGTACAGCTGCACAACGGCAACTTCACAGCTGCACAACGGCGGCAACCTCAGCGTTGTACAGTACAGCTGCACAACGGCAACTTCACAGCTGCACAACGGCGGCAACCTCAGCGTTGTACAGTACAGCTGCACAACGGCAACTTCACAGCTGCACAACGGCGGCAACCTCAGCGTTGTACAGTACAGCTGCACAACGGCAACTTCACAGCTGCACAACGGCGGCAACCTCAGCGTTGTACAGTACAGCTGCACAACGGCAACTTCACAGCTGCACAACGGCGGCAACCTCAGCGTTGTACAGTACAGCTGCACAACGGCAACTTCACAGCTGCACAACGGCGGCAACCTCAGCGTTGTACAGTACAGCTGCACAACGGCAACTTCACAGCTGCACAACGGCGGCAACCTCAGCGTTGTACAGTACAGCTGCACAACGGCAACTTCACAGCTGCACAACGGCGGCAACCTCAGCGTTGTACAGTACAGCTGCACAACGGCAACTTCACAGCTGCACAACGGCGGCAACCTCAGCGTTGTACAGTACAGCTGCACAACGGCAACTTCACAGCTGCACAACGGCGGCAACCTCAGCGTTGTACAGTACAGCTGCACAACGGCAACTTCACAGCTGCACAACGGCGGCAACCTCAGCGTTGTACAGTACAGCTGCACAACGGCAACTTCACAGCTGCACAACGGCGGCAACCTCAGCGTTGTACAGTACAGCTGCACAACGGCAACTTCACAGCTGCACAACGGCGGCAACCTCAGCGTTGTACAGTACAGCTGCACAACGGCAACTTCACAGCTGCACAACGGCGGCAACCTCAGCGTTGTACAGTACAGCTGCACAACGGCAACTTCACAGCTGCACAACGGCGGCAACCTCAGCGTTGTACAGTACAGCTGCACAACGGCAACTTCACAGCTGCACAACGGCGGCAACCTCAGCGTTGTACAGTACAGCTGCACAACGGCAACTTCACAGCTGCACAACGGCGGCAACCTCAGCGTTGTACAGTACAGCTGCACAACGGCAACTTCACAGCTGCACAACGGCGGCAACCTCAGCGTTGTACAGTACAGCTGCACAACGGCAACTTCACAGCTGCACAACGGCGGCAACCTCAGCGTTGTACAGTACAGCTGCACAACGGCAACTTCACAGCTGCACAACGGCGGCAACCTCAGCGTTGTACAGTACAGCTGCACAACGGCAACTTCACAGCTGCACAACGGCGGCAACCTCAGCGTTGTACAGTACAGCTGCACAACGGCAACTTCACAGCTGCACAACGGCGGCAACCTCAGCGTTGTACAGTACAGCTGCACAACGGCAACTTCACAGCTGCACAACGGCGGCAACCTCAGCGTTGTACAGTACAGCTGCACAACGGCAACTTCACAGCTGCACAACGGCGGCAACCTCAGCGTTGTACAGTACAGCTGCACAACGGCAACTTCACAGCTGCACAACGGCGGCAACCTCAGCGTTGTACAGTACAGCTGCACAACGGCAACTTCACAGCTGCACAACGGCGGCAACCTCAGCGTTGTACAGTACAGCTGCACAACGGCAACTTCACAGCTGCACAACGGCGGCAACCTCAGCGTTGTACAGTACAGCTGCACAACGGCAACTTCACAGCTGCACAACGGCGGCAACCTCAGCGTTGTACAGTACAGCTGCACAACGGCAACTTCACAGCTGCACAACGGCGGCAACCTCAGCGTTGTACAGTACAGCTGCACAACGGCAACTTCACAGCTGCACAACGGCGGCAACCTCAGCGTTGTACAGTACAGCTGCACAACGGCAACTTCACAGCTGCACAACGGCGGCAACCTCAGCGTTGTACAGTACAGCTGCACAACGGCAACTTCACAGCTGCACAACGGCGGCAACCTCAGCGTTGTACAGTACAGCTGCACAACGGCAACTTCACAGCTGCACAACGGCGGCAACCTCAGCGTTGTACAGTACAGCTGCACAACGGCAACTTCACAGCTGCACAACGGCGGCAACCTCAGCGTTGTACAGTACAGCTGCACAACGGCAACTTCACAGCTGCACAACGGCGGCAACCTCAGCGTTGTACAGTACAGCTGCACAACGGCAACTTCACAGCTGCACAACGGCGGCAACCTCAGCGTTGTACAGTACAGCTGCACAACGGCAACTTCACAGCTGCACAACGGCGGCAACCTCAGCGTTGTACAGTACAGCTGCACAACGGCAACTTCACAGCTGCACAACGGCGGCAACCTCAGCGTTGTACAGTACAGCTGCACAACGGCAACTTCACAGCTGCACAACGGCGGCAACCTCAGCGTTGTACAGTACAGCTGCACAACGGCAACTTCACAGCTGCACAACGGCGGCAACCTCAGCGTTGTACAGTACAGCTGCACAACGGCAACTTCACAGCTGCACAACGGCGGCAACCTCAGCGTTGTACAGTACAGCTGCACAACGGCAACTTCACAGCTGCACAACGGCGGCAACCTCAGCGTTGTACAGTACAGCTGCACAACGGCAACTTCACAGCTGCACAACGGCGGCAACCTCAGCGTTGTACAGTACAGCTGCACAACGGCAACTTCACAGCTGCACAACGGCGGCAACCTCAGCGTTGTACAGTACAGCTGCACAACGGCAACTTCACAGCTGCACAACGGCGGCAACCTCAGCGTTGTACAGTACAGCTGCACAACGGCAACTTCACAGCTGCACAACGGCGGCAACCTCAGCGTTGTACAGTACAGCTGCACAACGGCAACTTCACAGCTGCACAACGGCGGCAACCTCAGCGTTGTACAGTACAGCTGCACAACGGCAACTTCACAGCTGCACAACGGCGGCAACCTCAGCGTTGTACAGTACAGCTGCACAACGGCAACTTCACAGCTGCACAACGGCGGCAACCTCAGCGTTGTACAGTACAGCTGCACAACGGCAACTTCACAGCTGCACAACGGCGGCAACCTCAGCGTTGTACAGTACAGCTGCACAACGGCAACTTCACAGCTGCACAACGGCGGCAACCTCAGCGTTGTACAGTACAGCTGCACAACGGCAACTTCACAGCTGCACAACGGCGGCAACCTCAGCGTTGTACAGTACAGCTGCACAACGGCAACTTCACAGCTGCACAACGGCGGCAACCTCAGCGTTGTACAGTACAGCTGCACAACGGCAACTTCACAGCTGCACAACGGCGGCAACCTCAGCGTTGTACAGTACAGCTGCACAACGGCAACTTCACAGCTGCACAACGGCGGCAACCTCAGCGTTGTACAGTACAGCTGCACAACGGCAACTTCACAGCTGCACAACGGCGGCAACCTCAGCGTTGTACAGTACAGCTGCACAACGGCAACTTCACAGCTGCACAACGGCGGCAACCTCAGCGTTGTACAGTACAGCTGCACAACGGCAACTTCACAGCTGCACAACGGCGGCAACCTCAGCGTTGTACAGTACAGCTGCACAACGGCAACTTCACAGCTGCACAACGGCGGCAACCTCAGCGTTGTACAGTACAGCTGCACAACGGCAACTTCACAGCTGCACAACGGCGGCAACCTCAGCGTTGTACAGTACAGCTGCACAACGGCAACTTCACAGCTGCACAACGGCGGCAACCTCAGCGTTGTACAGTACAGCTGCACAACGGCAACTTCACAGCTGCACAACGGCGGCAACCTCAGCGTTGTACAGTACAGCTGCACAACGGCAACTTCACAGCTGCACAACGGCGGCAACCTCAGCGTTGTACAGTACAGCTGCACAACGGCAACTTCACAGCTGCACAACGGCGGCAACCTCAGCGTTGTACAGTACAGCTGCACAACGGCAACTTCACAGCTGCACAACGGCGGCAACCTCAGCGTTGTACAGTACAGCTGCACAACGGCAACTTCACAGCTGCACAACGGCGGCAACCTCAGCGTTGTACAGTACAGCTGCACAACGGCAACTTCACAGCTGCACAACGGCGGCAACCTCAGCGTTGTACAGTACAGCTGCACAACGGCAACTTCACAGCTGCACAACGGCGGCAACCTCAGCGTTGTACAGTACAGCTGCACAACGGCAACTTCACAGCTGCACAACGGCGGCAACCTCAGCGTTGTACAGTACAGCTGCACAACGGCAACTTCACAGCTGCACAACGGCGGCAACCTCAGCGTTGTACAGTACAGCTGCACAACGGCAACTTCACAGCTGCACAACGGCGGCAACCTCAGCGTTGTACAGTACAGCTGCACAACGGCAACTTCACAGCTGCACAACGGCGGCAACCTCAGCGTTGTACAGTACAGCTGCACAACGGCAACTTCACAGCTGCACAACGGCGGCAACCTCAGCGTTGTACAGTACAGCTGCACAACGGCAACTTCACAGCTGCACAACGGCGGCAACCTCAGCGTTGTACAGTACAGCTGCACAACGGCAACTTCACAGCTGCACAACGGCGGCAACCTCAGCGTTGTACAGTACAGCTGCACAACGGCAACTTCACAGCTGCACAACGGCGGCAACCTCAGCGTTGTACAGTACAGCTGCACAACGGCAACTTCACAGCTGCACAACGGCGGCAACCTCAGCGTTGTACAGTACAGCTGCACAACGGCAACTTCACAGCTGCACAACGGCGGCAACCTCAGCGTTGTACAGTACAGCTGCACAACGGCAACTTCACAGCTGCACAACGGCGGCAACCTCAGCGTTGTACAGTACAGCTGCACAACGGCAACTTCACAGCTGCACAACGGCGGCAACCTCAGCGTTGTACAGTACAGCTGCACAACGGCAACTTCACAGCTGCACAACGGCGGCAACCTCAGCGTTGTACAGTACAGCTGCACAACGGCAACTTCACAGCTGCACAACGGCGGCAACCTCAGCGTTGTACAGTACAGCTGCACAACGGCAACTTCACAGCTGCACAACGGCGGCAACCTCAGCGTTGTACAGTACAGCTGCACAACGGCAACTTCACAGCTGCACAACGGCGGCAACCTCAGCGTTGTACAGTACAGCTGCACAACGGCAACTTCACAGCTGCACAACGGCGGCAACCTCAGCGTTGTACAGTACAGCTGCACAACGGCAACTTCACAGCTGCACAACGGCGGCAACCTCAGCGTTGTACAGTACAGCTGCACAACGGCAACTTCACAGCTGCACAACGGCGGCAACCTCAGCGTTGTACAGTACAGCTGCACAACGGCAACTTCACAGCTGCACAACGGCGGCAACCTCCGTTGGTACAGTACAGCTGCACAACCGGCAACTTCACAGCTGCACAACGGCGGCAACCTCAGCGTTGTACAGTACAGCTGCACAACGGCAACTTCACAGCTGCACAACGGCGGCAACCTCAGCGTTGTACAGTACAGCTGCACAACGGCAACTTCACAGCTGCACAACGGCGGCAACCTCAGCGTTGTACAGTACAGCTGCACAACGGCAACTTCACAGCTGCACAACGGCGGCAACCTCAGCGTTGTACAGTACAGCTGCACAACGGCAACTTCACAGCTGCACAACGGCGGCAACCTCAGCGTTGTACAGTACAGCTGCACAACGGCAACTTCACAGCTGCACAACGGCGGCAACCTCAGCGTTGTACAGTACAGCTGCACAACGGCAACTTCACAGCTGCACAACGGCGGCAACCTCAGCGTTGTACAGTACAGCTGCACAACGGCAACTTCACAGCTGCACAACGGCGGCAACCTCAGCGTTGTACAGTACAGCTGCACAACGGCAACTTCACAGCTGCACAACGGCGGCAACCTCAGCGTTGTACAGTACAGCTGCACAACGGCAACTTCACAGCTGCACAACGGCGGCAACCTCAGCGTTGTACAGTACAGCTGCACAACGGCAACTTCACAGCTGCACAACGGCGGCAACCTCAGCGTTGTACAGTACAGCTGCACAACGGCAACTTCACAGCTGCACAACGGCGGCAACCTCAGCGTTGTACAGTACAGCTGCACAACGGCAACTTCACAGCTGCACAACGGCGGCAACCTCAGCGTTGTACAGTACAGCTGCACAACGGCAACTTCACAGCTGCACAACGGCGGCAACCTCAGCGTTGTACAGTACAGCTGCACAACGGCAACTTCACAGCTGCACAACGGCGGCAACCTCAGCGTTGTACAGTACAGCTGCACAACGGCAACTTCACAGCTGCACAACGGCGGCAACCTCAGCGTTGTACAGTACAGCTGCACAACGGCAACTTCACAGCTGCACAACGGCGGCAACCTCAGCGTTGTACAGTACAGCTGCACAACGGCAACTTCACAGCTGCACAACGGCGGCAACCTCAGCGTTGTACAGTACAGCTGCACAACGGCAACTTCACAGCTGCACAACGGCGGCAACCTCAGCGTTGTACAGTACAGCTGCCACAACGGCAACTTCACAGCTGCACAACGGCGGCAACCTCAGCGTTGTACAGTACAGCTGCACAACGGCAACTTCACAGCTGCACAACGGCGGCAACCTCAGCGTTGTACAGTACAGCTGCACAACGGCAACTTCACAGCTGCACAACGGCGGCAACCTCAGCGTTGTACAGTACAGCTGCACAACGGCAACTTCACAGCTGCACAACGGCGGCAACCTCAGCGTTGTACAGTACAGCTGCACAACGGCAACTTCACAGCTGCACAACGGCGGCAACCTCAGCGTTGTACAGTACAGCTGCACAACGGCAACTTCACAGCTGCACAACGGCGGCAACCTCAGCGTTGTACAGTACAGCTGCACAACGGCAACTTCACAGCTGCACAACGGCGGCAACCTCAGCGTTGTACAGTACAGCTGCACAACGGCAACTTCACAGCTGCACAACGGCGGCAACCTCAGCGTTGTACAGTACAGCTGCACAACGGCAACTTCACAGCTGCACAACGGCGGCAACCTCAGCGTTGTACAGTACAGCTGCACAACGGCAACTTCACAGCTGCACAAAGGGCAACTTCAGCGTTCTACAATAGATGTTGCACAAGGGCAACTTCAGCGTTCTACAATAGATGTTGCACAAGGGCAACTTCAGCGTTCTACAATAGATGTTGCACAAGGGCAACTTCAGCGTTCTACAATAGATGTTGCACAAGGGCAACTTCAGCGTTCTACAATAGATGTTGCACAAGGGCAACTTCAGCGTTCTACAATAGATGTTGCACAAGGGCAACTTCAGCGTTCTACAATAGATGTTGCACAAGGGCAACTTCAGCGTTCTACAATACAGTCGGATAACAGTAAGTTCAAATTTGGTCATAGCAAATTCAAAGTCTTCCAATACAGCTTCACGACTGCAACTTCACAGCTTGCCAATGGCAACATCAAAGTTTGACAGTACAGTATTACAACGGCAACTTCAGCGTTCTACAGTGGCAACCTCAGCGTTGTACAGTACAGCTGCACAACGGCAACTTCACAGCTGCACAAGGGCAACTTCAGCGTTCTACAATAGATGTTGCACAAGGGCAACTTCAGCGTTCTACAATAGATGTTGCACAAGGGCAACTTCAGCGTTCTGCAATAGATGTTGCACAAGGGCAACTTCAGCGTTCTACAATAGATGTTGCACAAGGGCAACTTCAGCGTTCTACAATAGATGTTGCACAAGGGCAACTTCAGCGTTCTACAATAGATGTTGCACAAGGGCAACTTCAGCGTTCTACAATACAGCTGCACAACGGCAACTTCAACGTTCTACAATAGATGTTGCACAAGGGCAACTTCAACGTTCTACAATACAGTCGGATAACAGTAAGTTTAAATTTGGTCATAGCAACTTCAAAGTCTTCCAATACAGGTTCACGACTGCAACTTCACAGCTTGCCAAAAGCAACATCAAAGTTTGACAGTACAGTATTAAAACGGCAACTTCAGCGTTCTACAATAGATGTTGCACAACGGCAACTTCAGCGTTCTACAATAGATGTTGCACAACGGCAACTTCAGCGTTCTACAATAGATGTTGCACAACGGCAACTTCAGCGTTCTACAATACAGTCGGATAACAGTAAGTTCAAATTTGGTCATAGTAACTTCAAAGTCTTCCAATACAGGTTCACGACTGCAACTTCACAGCTGCACAACGGCAGCGTTTCACCGAGGCAACGTCAAGGCTGCACAATACAATTTGACAACGGCAGCGTTTCACCGAGGCAACGTCAAGGCTGCACAATACAATTTGACAACGGCAGCGTTTCACCGAGGCAACGTCAAGGCTGCACAATACAATTTGACAACGGCAGCGTTTCACCGAGGCAACGTCAAGGCTGCACAATACAATTTGACAACGGCAGCGTTTCACCGAGGCAACGTCAAGGCTGCACAATACAATTTGACAACGGCAGCGTTTCACCGAGGCAACATCAAAGTTTGACAGTACAGTATTACAACGGCAACTTCAGCGTTCTACAATACAGCTGCACAACGGCAACTTCACAGCTGCACAACGGCAACTTCAGCGTTCTACAGTGGCAACTTCAGCGTTCTACGATACAGCTGCACAACGGCAACTTCAGCGTTCTACAGTGGCAACTTCAGCGTTCTACGATACAGCTGCACAACGGCAACTTCAGCGTTCTACAGTGGCAACTTCAGCGTTGTACGATACAGCTGCACAACGGCAACTTCAGCGTTCTACAGTGGCAACTTCAGCGTTCTACGATACAGCTGCACAACGGCAACTTCAGCGTTCTACAGTGGCAACTTCAGCGTTCTACGATACAGCTGCACAACGGCAACTTCACAGCTGCACAAGGGCAACTTCAGCGTTCTACAATAGATGTTGCACAAGGGCAACTTCAGCGTTCTACAATAGATGTTGCACAAGGGCAACTTCAGCGTTCTACAATAGATGTTGCACAAGGGCAACTTCAGCGTTCTACAATAGATGTTGCACAAGGGCAACTTCAGCGTTCTACAATAGATGTTGCACAAGGGCAACTTCAGCGTTCTACAATAGATGTTGCACAAGGGCAACTTCAGCGTTCTACAATAGATGTTGCACAAGGGCAACTTCAGCGTTCTACAATAGATGTTGCACAAGGGCAACTTCAGCGTTCTACAATAGATGTTGCACAAGGGCAACTTCAGCGTTCTACAATAGATGTTGCACAAGGGCAACTTCAGCGTTCTACAATACAGCTGCACAACGGCAACTTCACAGCTGCACAACGGCAACTTCAGCGTTCTACAATACAGCTGCACAACGGCAACTTCACAGCTGCACAACGGCAACTTCAGCGTTCTACAATACAGCTGCACAACGGCAACTTCACAGCTGCACAACGGCAACTTCAGCGTTCTACAATACAGCTGCACAACGGCAACTTCACGGCTGCACAACGGCAACTTCAGCGTTCTACAATACAGCTGCACAACGGCAACTTCACGGCTGCACAACGGCAACTTCAGCGTTCTACAATACAGCTGCACAACGGCAACTTCACAGCTGCACAACGGCAACTTCAGCGTTCTACAATACAGCTGCACAACGGCAACTTCAGCGTTCTACAATACAGCTGCACAACGGCAACTTCACAGCTGCACAACGGCAACTTCAGCGTTCTACAATACAGCTGCACAACGGCAACTTCACAGCTGCACAACGGCAACTTCAGCGTTCTACAATACAGCTGCACAACGGCAACTTCAACGTTCTACAATACAGCTGCACAACGGCAACTTCACAGCTGCACAACGGCAACTTCAACGTTCTACAATACAGCTGCACAACGGCAACTTCACAGCTGCACAACGGCAACTTCAGCGTTCTACAATACAGCTGCACAACGGCAACTTCACAGCTGCACAACGGCAACTTCAGCGTTCTACAATACAGCTGCACAACGGCAACTTCACAGCTGCACAACGGCAACTTCAGCGTTCTACAATACAGCTGCACAACGGCAACTTCACAGCTGCACAACGGCAACTTCAGCGTTCTACAATACAGCTGCACAACGGCAACTTCACAGCTGCACAACGGCAACTTCAGCGTTCTACAATACAGCTGCACAACGGCAACTTCAACGTTCTACAATAGATGTTGCACAACGGCAACTTCAACGTTCTACAATACAGTCGGATAACAGTAAGTTCAAGTTTGGTCATAGCAACTTCAAAGTCTTCCAATACAGGTTCACGACTGCAACTTCACAGCTTGCCAAAAGCAACATCAAAGTTTGACAGTACAGTATTACAACGGCAACTTCAGCGTTCTACAGTGGCAACTTCAGCGTTGTACAATACAGCTGCACAACGGCAACTTCACAGCTGCACAACGGCAACTTCAGCGTTGTACAATACAGCTGCACAACGGCAACTTCACAGCTGCACAACGGCAACTTCAGCGTTGTACAATACAGCTGCACAACGGCAACTTCACAGCTGCACAACGGCAACTTCAACGTTCTACAATAGATGTTGCACAACGGCAACTTCAACGTTCTACAATACAGTCGGATAACAGTAAGTTCAAATTTGGTCATAGTAACTTCAAAGTCTTCCAATACAGGTTCACGACTGCAACTTCACAGCTGCACAACGGCAGCGTTTCACCGAGGCAACGTCAAGGCTGCACAATACAATTTGACAACGGCAGCGTTTCACCGAGGCAACGTCAAGGCTGCACAATACAATTTGACAACGGCAGCGTTTCACCGAGGCAACGTCAAGGCTGCACAATACAATTTGACAACGGCAGCGTTTCACCGAGGCAACGTCAAGGCTGCACAATACAATTTGACAACGGCAGCGTTTCACCGAGGCAACGTCAAGGCTGCACAATACAATTTGACAACGGCAGCGTTTCACCGAGGCAACGGCAACGTTTCACAATAGAGTTCCACAATAGCAACTTCAAAGTTTGCTAATGGTAACTTCAAAGTCTTCCAATACAGGTTCACAATTGCAACTTCTGTTTGCCAATGGCAACTTCAAAGTTTGACAGTACAGTATTACGACTGCAACTTCAGCGTTCTACAGTGGCAACTTCAGCGTTGTACAATACAGCTGCACAACGGCAACTTCAGCGTTCTACAGTGGCAACTTCAGCGTTGTACAATACAGCTGCACAACGGCAACTTCAGCGTTCTACAGTGGCAACTTCAGCGTTGTACAATACAGCTGCACAACGGCAACTTCAGCGTTCTACAGTGGCAACTTCAGCGTTGTACAATACAGCTGCACAACGGCAACATCAGCGTTCTACAGTGGCAACTTCAGCGTTGTACAATACAGCTGCACAACGGCAACTTCAGCGTTCTACAGTGGCAACTTCAGCGTTGTACAATACAGCTGCACAACGGCAACTTCAGCGTTCTACAGTGGCAACTTCAGCGTTGTACAATACAGCTGCACAACGGCAACATCAGCGTTCTACAGTGGCAACTTCAGCGTTGTACAATACAGCTGCACAACGGCAACTTCAGCGTTCTACAGTGGCAACTTCAGCGTTGTACAATACAGCTGCACAACGGCAACTTCAGCGTTCTACAGTGCCAACTTCAGCGTTCTACACTACAGCTGCACAACGGCAACTTCAGCGTTCTACAGTGGCAACTTCAGCGTTCTACACTACAGCTGCACAACGGCAACTTCAGCGTTCTACAGTGGCAACTTCAGCGTTCTACACTACAGCTGCACAACGGCAACTTCAGCGTTCTACAGTGGCAACTTCAGCGTTCTACACTACAGCTGCACAACGGCAACTTCAGCGTTCTACAGTGGCAACTTCAGCGTTCTACACTACAGCTGCACAACGGCAACTTCAGCGTTCTACAGTGGCAACTTCAGCGTTCTACACTACAGCTGCACAACGGCAACTTCAGCGTTCTACAGTGGCAACTTCAGCGTTCTACACTACAGCTGCACAACGGCAACTTCAGCGTTCTACAGTGGCAACTTCAGCGTTCTACACTACAGCTGCACAACGGCAACTTCAGCGTTCTACAGTGGCAACTTCAGCGTTCTACACTACAGCTGCACAACGGCAACTTCAGCGTTCTACAGTGGCAACTTCAGCGTTTTACACTACAGCTGCACAACGGCAACTTCAGCGTTCTACAGTGGCAACTTCAGCGTTTTACACTACAGCTGCACAACGGCAACTTCAGCGTTCTACAGTGGCAACTTCAGCGTTTTACACTACAGCTGCACAACGGCAACTTCAGCGTTCTACAGTGGCAACTTCAGCGTTGTACGATACAGCTGCACAACGGCAACTTCAGCGTTGTACGATACAGCTGCACAACGGCAACTTCAGCGTTCTACAGTGGCAACTTCAGCGTTGTACGATACAGCTGCACAACGGCAACTTCAGCGTTCTACAATACAGCTGCACAACGGCAACTTCACAGCTGCACAACGGCAACTTCAGCGTTCTACAATACAGCTGAACAACGGCAACTTCATAGCTGCACAACGGCAACTTCAGCGTTCTACAATACAGCTGAACAACGGCAACTTCACAGCTGCACAACGGCAACTTCAGCGTTCTACAATACAGCTGCACAACGGCAACTTCAACGTTCTACAATAGATGTTGCACAACGGCAACTTCAACGTTCTACAATACAGTCGGATAACAGTAAGTTCAAGTTTGGTCATAGCAACTTCAAAGTCTTCCAATACAGGTTCACGACTGCAACTTCACAGCTTGCCAAAAGCAACATCAAAGTTTGACAGTACAGTATTACAACGGCAACTTCAGCGTTCTACAGTGCCAACTTCAGCGTTCTACAATACAGCTGCACAAGGGCAACTTCACAGCTGCACAAGGGCAACTTCAGCGTTCTACAATACAGCTGCACAAGGGCAACTTCACAGCTGCACAAGGGCAACTTCAGCGTTCTACAATACAGCTGCACAAGGGCAACTTCACAGCTGCACAAGGGCAACTTCAGCGTTCTACAATACAGCTGCACAAGGGCAACTTCACAGCTGCACAAGGGCAACTTCAGCGTTCTACAATACAGCTGCACAAGGGCAACTTCACAGCTGCACAAGGGCAACTTCAGCGTTCTACAATACAGCTGCACAAGGGCAACTTCACAGCTGCACAAGGGCAACTTCAGCGTTCTACAATAGATGTTGCACAAGGGCAACTTCACAGCTGCACAAGGGCAACTTCAGCGTTCTACAATAGATGTTGCACAAGGGCAACTTCAGCGTTCTACAATAGATGTTGCACAAGGGCAACTTCAGCGTTCTGCAATAGATGTTGCACAAGGGCAACTTCAGCGTTCTGCAATAGATGTTGCACAAGGGCAACTTCAGCGTTCTACAATAGATGTTGCACAAGGGCAACTTCAGCGTTCTGCAATAGATGTTGCACAAGGGCAACTTCAGCGTTCTGCAATAGATGTTGCACAAGGGCAACTTCAGCGTTCTGCAATAGATGTTGCACAAGGGCGACTTCAGCGTTCTGCAATAGATGTTGCACAAGGGCGACTTCAGCGTTCTGCAATAGATGTTGCACAAGGGCGACTTCAGCGTTCTGCAATAGATGTTGCACAAGGGCGACTTCAGCGTTCTACAATAGATGTTGCACAAGGGCGACTTCAGCGCTCTACAATAGATGTTGCACAAGGGCGACTTCAGCGCTCTACAATAGATGTTGCACAAGGGCGACTTCAGCGTTCTACAATAGATGTTGCACAAGGGCGACTTCAGCGTTCTACAATAGATGTTGCACAAGGGCGACTTCAGCGTTCTACAATAGATGTTGCACAAGGGCGACTTCAGCGTTCTACAATAGATGTTGCACAAGGGCGACTTCAGCGTTCTACAATAGATGTTGCACAAGGGCGACTTCAGCGTTCTACAATAGATGTTGCACAACGGCAACTTCAGCGTTCTACAATACAGCTGCACAACGGCAACTTCAACGTTCTACAATAGATGTTGCACAACGGCAACTTCAACGTTCTACAATACAGTCGGATAACAGTAAGTTTAAATTTGGTCATAGCAACTTCAAAGTCTTCCAATACAGGTTCACGACTGCAACTTCACAGCTTGCCAAAAGCAACATCAAAGTTTGACAGTACAGTATTACAACGGCAACTTCAGCGTTCTACAATAGATGTTGCACAACGGCAACTTCAGCGTTCTACAATAGATGTTGCACAACGGCAACTTCAGCGTTCTACAATACAGTCGGATAACAGTAAGTTCAAATTTGGTCATAGTAACTTCAAAGTCTTCCAATACAGGTTCACGACTGCAACTTCACAGCTTGCCAATGGCAACATCAAAGTTTGACAGTACAGTATTACAACGGCAACTTCAGCGTTCTACAGTGGCAACTTCAGCGTTCTACAATACAGCTGCACAACGGCAACTTCACAGCTTGCCAATGGCAACATCAAAGTTTGACAGTACAGTATTACAACGGCAACTTCAGCGTTCTACAGTGGCAACTTCAGCGTTCTACAGTGGCAACTTCAGCGTTCTACAGTGGCAACTTCAGCGTTCTACAGTGGCAACTTCAGCGTTCTACAGTGGCAACTTCAGCGTTCTACAGTGGCAACTTCAGCGTTCTACAGTGGCAACTTCAGCGTTCTACAGTGGCAACTTCAGCGTTCTACAGTGGCAACTTCAGCGTTCTACAGTGGCAACTTCAGCGTTCTACAGTGGCAACTTCAGCGTTCTACAGTGGCAACTTCAGCGTTCTACAGTGGCAACTTCAGCGTTCTACAGTGGCAACTTCAGCGTTCTACAGTGGCAACTTCAGCGTTCTACAATACAGCTGCACAACGGCAACTTCACAGCTGCACAACGGCAGCGTTTCACCGAGGCAGCGTCAAGGCTGCACAACGGCAACTTCACAGCTGCACAACGGCAGCGTTTCACCGAGGCAGCGTCAAGGCTGCACAACGGCAACTTCACAGCTGCACAACGGCAGCGTTTCACCGAGGCAGCGTCAAGGCTGCACAATACAGCTACACAACGGCAACTTCACAGCTGCACAACGGCAGCGTTTCACCGAGGCAGCGTCAAGGCTGCACAATACAGCTGCACAACGGCAACTTCACAGCTGCACAACGGCAGCGTTTCACCGAGGCAGCGTCAAGGCTGCACAATACAGCTGCACAACGGCAACTTCACAGCTGCACAACGGCAGCGTTTCACCGAGGCAGCGTCAAGGCTGCACAATACAGCTGCACAACGGCAACTTCACAGCTGCACAACGGCAGCGTTTCACCGAGGCAGCGTCAAGGCTGCACAATACAGCTGCACAACGGCAGCGTTTCACCGAGGCAGCGTCAAGGCTGCACAATACAATTTGACAACGGCAGCGTTTCACCGAGGCAACATCAAAGTTTGACAGTACAGTATTACAACGGCAACTTCAGCGTTGTACAATACAGCTGCACAACGGCAACTTCACAGCTGCACAACGGCAACTTCAGCGTTGTACAATACAGCTGCACAACGGCAACTTCACAGCTGCACAACGGCAACTTCAACGTTCTACAATAGATGTTGCACAACGGCAACTTCAACGTTCTACAATACAGTCGGATAACAGTAAGTTCAAATTTGGTCATAGCAACTTCAAAGTCTTCCAATACAGGTTCACGACTGCAACTTCACAGCTTGCCAATGGCAACTTCAGCGTTCTACAATACAGCTGCACAACGGCAACTTCAGCGTTCTACAGTGGCAACTTCAGCGTTCTACAATACAGCTGCACAACGGCAACTTCACAGCTGCACAACAGCAGCGTTTCACCGAGGCAGCGTCAAGGCTGCACAACGGCAACTTCACAGCTGCACAACGGCAGCGTTTCACCGAGGCAGCGTCAAGGCTGCACAACGGCAACTTCACAGCTGCACAACGGCAGCGTTTCACCGAGGCAGCGTCAAGGCTGCACAACGGCAACTTCACAGCTGCACAACGGCAGCGTTTCACCGAGGCAGCGTCAAGGCTGCACAATACAGCTGCACAACGGCAGCGTTTCACCGAGGCAGCGTCAAGGCTGCACAATACAGCTGCACAACGGCAACTTCACAGCTGCACAACGGCAGCGTTTCACCGAGGCAGCGTCAAGGCTGCACAATACAGCTGCACAACGGCAGCGTTTCACCGAGGCAGCGTCAAGGCTGCACAATACAATTTGACAACGGCAGCGTTTCACCGAGGCAACATCAAAGTTTGACAGTACAGTATTACAACGGCAACTTCAGCGTTGTACAATACAGCTGCACAACGGCAACTTCACAGCTGCACAACGGCAACTTCAGCGTTGTACAATACAGCTGCACAACGGCAACTTCACAGCTGCACAACGGCAACTTCAACGTTCTACAATAGATGTTGCACAACGGCAACTTCAACGTTCTACAATACAGTCGGATAACAGTAAGTTCAAATTTGGTCATAGCAACTTCAAAGTCTTCCAATACAGGTTCACGACTGCAACTTCACAGCTGCACAACGGCAGCGTTTCACCGAGGCAACGTCAAGGCTGCACAATACAATTTGACAACGGCAGCGTTTCACCGAGGCAACGGCAACGTTTCACAATAGAGTTCCACAATAGCAACTTCAAAGTTTGCTAATGGTAACTTCAAAGTCTTCCAATACAGGTTCACAATTGCAACTTCTGTTTGCCAATGGCAACTTCAAAGTTTGACAGTACAGTATTACGACTGCAACTTCAGCGTTCTACAGTGGCAACTTCAGCGTTGTACAATACAGCTGCACAACGGCAACTTCAGCGTTCTACAGTGGCAACTTCAGCGTTGTACAATACAGCTGCACAACGGCAACTTCAGCGTTCTACAGTGGCAACTTCAGCGTTGTACAATACAGCTGCACAACGGCAACTTCAGCGTTCTACAGTGGCAACTTCAGCGTTGTACAATACAGCTGCACAACGGCAACTTCAGCGTTCTACAGTGGCAACTTCAAAGTTTGACAGTACAGTATTACGACTGCAACTTCAGCGTTCTACAGTGGCAACTTCAGCGTTGTACAATACAGCTGCACAACGGCAACTTCAGCGTTCTACAGTGGCAACTTCAAAGTTTGACAGTACAGTATTACGACTGCAACTTCAGCGTTCTACAGTGGCAACTTCAGCGTTGTACAATACAGCTGCACAACGGCAACTTCAGCGTTCTACAGTGGCAACTTCAGCGTTGTACAATACAGCTGCACAACGGCAACTTCAGCGTTCTACAGTGGCAACTTCAGCGTTGTACAATACAGCTGCACAACGGCAACTTCAGCGTTCTACAGTGGCAACTTCAGCGTTGTACAATACAGCTGCACAACGGCAACTTCAGCGTTCTACAGTGGCAACTTCAGCGTTGTACAATACAGCTGCACAACGGCAACTTCAGCGTTCTACAGTGGCAACTTCAGCGTTGTACAATACAGCTGCACAACGGCAACTTCAGCGTTCTACAGTGGCAACTTCAGCGTTGTACAATACAGCTGCACAACGGCAACTTCAGCGTTCTACAGTGGCAACTTCAGCGTTGTACAATACAGCTGCACAACGGCAACTTCAGCGTTCTACAGTGGCAACTTCAGCGTTGTACAATACAGCTGCACAACGGCAACTTCAGCGTTCTACAGTGGCAACTTCAGCGTTGTACAATACAGCTGCACAACGGCAACTTCAGCGTTCTACAGTGGCAACTTCAGCGTTGTACAATACAGCTGCACAACGGCAACTTCAGCGTTCTACAGTGGCAACTTCAGCGTTGTACAATACAGCTGCACAACGGCAACTTCAGCGTTCTACAGTGGCAACTTCAGCGTTGTACAATACAGCTGCACAACGGCAACTTCAGCGTTCTACAGTGGCAACTTCAGCGTTGTACAATACAGCTGCACAACGGCAACTTCAGCGTTCTACAGTGGCAACTTCAGCGTTGTACAATACAGCTGCACAACGGCAACTTCAGCGTTCTACAGTGGCAACTTCAGCGTTGTACAATACAGCTGCACAACGGCAACTTCAGCGTTCTACAGTGGCAACTTCAGCGTTGTACAATACAGCTGCACAACGGCAACTTCAGCGTTCTACAGTGGCAACTTCAGCGTTGTACAATACAGCTGCACAACGGCAACTTCAGCGTTCTACAGTGGCAACTTCAGCGTTGTACAATACAGCTGCACAACGGCAACTTCAGCGTTCTACAGTGGCAACTTCAGCGTTGTACAATACAGCTGCACAACGGCAACTTCAGCGTTCTACAGTGGCAACTTCAGCGTTGTACAATACAGCTGCACAACGGCAACTTCACAGCTGCACAACGGCAACTTCACAGCTGCACAACGGCAACTTCAGCGTTCTACAGTGGCAACTTCAGCGTTTTACACTACAGCTGCACAACGGCAACTTCAGCGTTCTACAGTGGCAACTTCAGCGTTGTACAATACAGCTGCACAACGGCAACTTCAGCGTTCTACAGTGGCAACTTCAGCGTTGTACGATACAGCTGCACAACGGCAACTTCAGCGTTCTACAGTGGCAACTTCAGCGTTGTACGATACAGCTGCACAACGGCAACTTCAGCGTTCTACAATACAGCTGCACAACGGCAACTTCACAGCTGCACAACGGCAACTTCAGCGTTCTACAATACAGCTGAACAACGGCAACTTCACAGCTGCACAAGGGCAACTTCAGCGTTCTACAATAGATGTTGCACAAGGGCAACTTCAGCGTTCTACAATAGATGTTGCACAAGGGCAACTTCAGCGTTCTACAATAGATGTTGCACAACGGCAACTTCAGCGTTCTACAATACAGCTGCACAACGGCAACTTCAACGTTCTACAATAGATGTTGCACAACGGCAACTTCAGCGTTCTACAATACAGCTGCACAACGGCAACTTCAACGTTCTACAATAGATGTTGCACAACGGCAACTTCAGCGTTCTACAATACAGCTGCACAACGGCAACTTCAACGTTCTACAATAGATGTTGCACAACGGCAACTTCAACGTTCTACAATACAGTCGGATAACAGTAAGTTTAAATTTGGTCATAGCAACTTCAAAGTCTTCCAATACAGGTTCACGACTGCAACTTCACAGCTTGCCAAAAGCAACATCAAAGTTTGACAGTACAGTATTACAACGGCAACTTCAGCATTCTACAGTGCCAACTTCAGCGTTCTACAATACAGCTGCACAACGGCAACTTCACAGCTGCACAACGGCAACTTCAGCGTTCTACAATACAGCTGCACAACGGCAACTTCACAGCTGCACAACGGCAACTTCAGCGTTCTACAATACAGCTGCACAAGGGCAACTTCAGCGTTCTACAATACAGCTGAACAACGGCAACTTCACAGCTGCACAAGGGCAACTTCAGCGTTCTACAATAGATGTTGCACAAGGGCAACTTCAGCGTTCTACAATAGATGTTGCACAAGGGCAACTTCAGCGTTCTACAATAGATGTTGCACAAGGGCAACTTCAGCGTTCTACAATACAGCTGCACAACGGCAACTTCAACGTTCTACAATAGATGTTGCACAACGGCAACTTCAACGTTCTACAATACAGTCGGATAACAGTAAGTTCAAATTTGGTCATAGCAACTTCAAAGTCTTCCAATACAGGTTCACGACTGCAACTTCACAGCTTGCCAAAAGCAACATCAAAGTTTGACAGTACAGTATTACAACGGCAACTTCAGCGTTCTACAGTGGCAACTTCAGCGTTCTACAATACAGCTGCACAACGGCAACTTCACAGCTGCACAACGGCAACTTCAGCGTTCTACAATAGATGTTGCACAACGGCAACTTCAGCGTTCTACAGTGGCAACTTCAGCGTTCTACAATACAGCTGCACAACGGCAACTTCACAGCTGCACAACGGCAACTTCAGCGTTCTACAATAGATGTTGCACAACGGCAACTTCAGCGTTCTACAATAGATGTTGCACAACGGCAACTTCAGCGTTCTACAATAGATGTTGCACAACGGCAACTTCAGCGTTCTACAATAGATGTTGCACAACGGCAACTTCAGCGTTCTACAATAGATGTTGCACAACGGCAACTTCAGCGTTCTACAATAGATGTTGCACAACGGCAACTTCAGCGTTCTACAATACAGTCGGATAACAGTAAGTTCAAATTTGGTCATAGTAACTTCAAAGTCTTCCAATACAGGTTCACGACTGCAACTTCACAGCTTGCCAATGGCAACATCAAAGTTTGACAGTACAGTATTACAACGGCGACTTCAGCGTTCTACAGTGGCAACTTCAGCGTTCTACAATACAGCTGCACAACGGCAACTTCACAGCTTGCCAATGGCAACATCAAAGTTTGACAGTACAGTATTACAACGGCGACTTCAGCGTTCTACAGTGGCAACTTCAGCGTTCTACAGTGGCAACTTCAGCGTTCTACAGTGGCAACTTCAGCGTTCTACAATACAGCTGCACAACGGCAACTTCACAGCTTGCCAATGGCAACATCAAAGTTTGACAGTACAGTATTACAACGGCGACTTCAGCGTTCTACAGTGGCAACTTCAGCGTTCTACAGTGGCAACTTCAGCGTTCTACAGTGGCAACTTCAGCGTTCTACAGTGGCAACTTCAGCGTTCTACAGTGGCAACTTCAGCGTTCTACAGTGGCAACTTCAGCGTTCTACAGTGGCAACTTCAGCGTTCTACAGTGGCAACTTCAGCGTTCTACAGTGGCAACTTCAGCGTTCTACAGTGGCAACTTCAGCGTTCTACAGTGGCAACTTCAGCGTTCTACAGTGGCAACTTCAGCGTTCTACAGTGGCAACTTCAGCGTTCTACAGTGGCAACTTCAGCGTTCTACAGTGGCAACTTCAGCGTTCTACAGTGGCAACTTCAGCGTTCTACAATACAGCTGCACAACGGCAACTTCACAGCTGCACAACGGCAGCGTTTCACCGAGGCAGCGTCAAGGCTGCACAACGGCAACTTCACAGCTGCACAACGGCAGCGTTTCACCGAGGCAGCGTCAAGGCTGCACAACGGCAACTTCACAGCTGCACAACGGCAGCGTTTCACCGAGGCAGCGTCAAGGCTGCACAACGGCAACTTCACAGCTGCACAACGGCAGCGTTTCACCGAGGCAGCGTCAAGGCTGCACAACGGCAACTTCACAGCTGCACAACGGCAGCGTTTCACCGAGGCAGCGTCAAGGCTGCACAACGGCAACTTCACAGCTGCACAACGGCAGCGTTTCACCGAGGCAGCGTCAAGGCTGCACAACGGCAACTTCACAGCTGCACAACGGCAGCGTTTCACCGAGGCAGCGTCAAGGCTGCACAACGGCAACTTCACAGCTGCACAACGGCAGCGTTTCACCGAGGCAGCGTCAAGGCTGCACAACGGCAACTTCACAGCTGCACAACGGCAGCGTTTCACCGAGGCAGCGTCAAGGCTGCACAACGGCAACTTCACAGCTGCACAACGGCAGCGTTTCACCGAGGCAGCGTCAAGGCTGCACAACGGCAACTTCACAGCTGCACAACGGCAGCGTTTCACCGAGGCAGCGTCAAGGCTGCACAACGGCAACTTCACAGCTGCACAACGGCAGCGTTTCACCGAGGCAGCGTCAAGGCTGCACAACGGCAACTTCACAGCTGCACAACGGCAGCGTTTCACCGAGGCAGCGTCAAGGCTGCACAACGGCAACTTCACAGCTGCACAACGGCAGCGTTTCACCGAGGCAGCGTCAAGGCTGCACAACGGCAACTTCACAGCTGCACAACGGCAGCGTTTCACCGAGGCAGCGTCAAGGCTGCACAACGGCAGCGTTTCACCGAGGCAGCGTCAAGGCTGCACAACGGCAGCGTTTCACCGAGGCAACGTCAAGGCTGCACAACGGCAGCGTTTCACCGAGGCAACGTCAAGGCTGCACAATACAATTTGACAACGGCAGCGTTTCACCGAGGCAACGTCAAGGCTGCACAATACAATTTGACAACGGCAGCGTTTCACCGAGGCAACGTCAAGGCTGCACAATACAATTTGACAACGGCAGCGTTTCACCGAGGCAACGTCAAGGCTGCACAATACAATTTGACAACGGCAGCGTTTCACCGAGGCAACGTCAAGGCTGCACAATACAATTTGACAACGGCAGCGTTTCACCGAGGCAACGTCAAGGCTGCACAATACAATTTGACAACGGCAGCGTTTCACCGAGGCAACGTCAAGGCTGCACAATACAATTTGACAACGGCAGCGTTTCACCGAGGCAACGTCAAGGCTGCACAATACAATTTGACAACGGCAGCGTTTCACCGAGGCAACGTCAAGGCTGCACAATACAATTTGACAACGGCAGCGTTTCACCGAGGCAGCGTCAAGGCTGCACAATACAGCTGCACAACGGCAGCGTTTCACCGAGGCAGCGTCAAGGCTGCACAATACAGCTGCACAACGGCAGCGTTTCACCGAGGCAACATCAAAGTTTGACAGTACAGTATTACAACGGCAACTTCAGCGTTGTACAATACAGCTGCACAACGGCAACTTCACAGCTGCACAACGGCAACTTCACAGCTGCACAACGGCAACTTCACAGCTGCACAACGGCAACTTCAGCGTTGTACAATACAGCTGCACAACGGCAACTTCACAGCTGCACAACGGCAACTTCAACGTTCTACAATAGATGTTGCACAACGGCAACTTCAACGTTCTACAATACAGTCGGATAACAGTAAGTTCAAATTTGGTCATAGCAACTTCAAAGTCTTCCAATACAGGTTCACGACTGCAACTTCACAGCTTGCCAATGGCAACTTCAGCGTTCTACAATACAGCTGCACAACGGCAACTTCAGCGTTCTACAGTGGCAACTTCAGCGTTCTACAATACAGCTGCACAACGGCAACTTCACAGCTGCACAACGGCAGCGTTTCACCGAGGCAACATCAAAGTTTGACAGTACAGTATTACAACGGCAACTTCAGCGTTGTACAATACAGCTGCACAACGGCAACTTCACAGCTGCACAACGGCAACTTCAGCGTTGTACAATACAGCTGCACAACGGCAACTTCACAGCTGCACAACGGCAACTTCAGCGTTGTACAATACAGCTGCACAACGGCAACTTCACAGCTGCACAACGGCAACTTCAACGTTCTACAATAGATGTTGCACAACGGCAACTTCAACGTTCTACAATACAGTCGGATAACAGTAAGTTCAAATTTGGTCATAGCAACTTCAAAGTCTTCCAATACAGGTTCACGACTGCAACTTCACAGCTTGCCAATGGCAACTTCAGCGTTCTACAATACAGCTGCACAACGGCAACTTCAGCGTTCTACAGTGGCAACTTCAGCGTTCTACAATACAGCTGCACAACGGCAACTTCACAGCTGCACAACGGCAGCGTTTCACCGAGGCAACGTCAAGGCTGCACAATACAATTTGACAACGGCAGCGTTTCACCGAGGCAACGTCAAGGCTGCACAATACAATTTGACAACGGCAGCGTTTCACCGAGGCAACGTCAAGGCTGCACAATACAATTTGACAACGGCAGCGTTTCACCGAGGCAACGTCAAGGCTGCACAATACAATTTGACAACGGCAGCGTTTCACCGAGGCAACGTCAAGGCTGCACAATACAATTTGACAACGGCAGCGTTTCACCGAGGCAACGTCAAGGCTGCACAATACAATTTGACAACGGCAGCGTTTCACCGAGGCAACGTCAAGGCTGCACAATACAATTTGACAACGGCAGCGTTTCACCGAGGCAACATCAAAGTTTGACAGTACAGTATTACAACGGCAACTTCAGCGTTCTACAATACAGCTGCACAACGGCAACTTCACAGCTGCACAACGGCAACTTCAACGTTCTACAATAGATGTTGCACAACGGCAACTTCAACGTTCTACAATACAGTCGGATAACAGTAAGTTCAAATTTGGTCATAGCAACTTCAAAGTCTTCCAATACAGGTTCACGACTGCAACTTCACAGCTGCACAACGGCAGCGTTTCACCGAGGCAACGTCAAGGCTGCACAATACAATTTGACAACGGCAGCGTTTCACCGAGGCAACGTCAAGGCTGCACAATACAATTTGACAACGGCAGCGTTTCACCGAGGCAACGTCAAGGCTGCACAATACAATTTGACAACGGCAGCGTTTCACCGAGGCAACGTCAAGGCTGCACAATACAATTTGACAACGGCAGCGTTTCACCGAGGCAACGTCAAGGCTGCACAATACAATTTGACAACGGCAGCGTTTCACCGAGGCAACGTCAAGGCTGCACAATACAATTTGACAACGGCAGCGTTTCACCGAGGCAACGGCAACGTTTCACAATAGAGTTCCACAATAGCAACTTCAAAGTTTGCTAATGGCAACTTCAAAGTTTGACAGTACAGTATTACGACTGCAACTTCAGCGTTCTACAGTGGCAACTTCAGCGTTGTACAATACAGCTGCACAAGGGCAACTTCAGCGTTCTACAGTGGCAACTTCAGCGTTGTACAATACAGCTGCACAAGGGCAACTTCAGCGTTCTACAGTGGCAACTTCAGCGTTGTACAATACAGCTGCACAAGGGCAACTTCAGCGTTCTACAGTGGCAACTTCAGCGTTGTACAATACAGCTGCACAAGGGCAACTTCAGCGTTCTACAGTGGCAACTTCAGCGTTGTACAATACAGCTGCACAAGGGCAACTTCAGCGTTCTACAGTGGCAACTTCAGCGTTGTACAATACAGCTGCACAAGGGCAACTTCAGCGTTCTACAGTGGCAACTTCAGCGTTGTACAATACAGCTGCACAACGGCAACTTCAGCGTTCTACAGTGGCAACTTCAGCGTTGTACAATACAGCTGCACAAGGGCAACTTCAGCGTTCTACAGTGGCAACTTCAGCGTTGTACAATACAGCTGCACAAGGGCAACTTCAGCGTTCTACAGTGGCAACTTCAGCGTTGTACAATACAGCTGCACAACGGCAACTTCAGCGTTCTACAGTGGCAACTTCAGCGTTCTACAATACAGCTGCACAACGGCAACTTCACAGCTGCACAACGGCAACTTCAGCGTTCTACAGTGGCAACTTCAGCGTTGTACGATACAGCTGCACAACGGCAACTTCAGCGTTCTACAGTGGCAACTTCAGCGTTGTACGATACAGCTGCACAACGGCAACTTCAGCGTTCTACAATACAGCTGCACAACGGCAACTTCACAGCTGCACAACGGCAACTTCAGCGTTCTACAATACAGCTGCACAACGGCAACTTCACAGCTGCACAACGGCAACTTCAGCGTTCTACAATACAGCTGCACAACGGCAACTTCACAGCTGCACAACGGCAACTTCAGCGTTCTACAATACAGCTGGACAACGGCAACTTCACAGCTGCACAAGGGCAACTTCAGCGTTCTACAATAGATGTTGCACAAGGGCAACTTCAGCGTTCTACAATAGATGTTGCACAAGGGCAACTTCAGCGTTCTACAATAGATGTTGCACAAGGGCAACTTCAGCGTTCTACAATAGATGTTGCACAAGGGCAACTTCAGCGTTCTACAATAGATGTTGCACAACGGCAACTTCAGCGTTCTACAATACAGCTGCACAACGGCAACTTCACAGCTGCACAACGGCAACTTCAGCGTTCTACAATACAGCTGCACAACGGCAACTTCACAGCTGCACAACGGCAACTTCAGCGTTCTACAATACAGCTGCACAACGGCAACTTCACAGCTGCACAACGGCAACTTCAGCGTTCTACAATACAGCTGCACAACGGCAACTTCACAGCTGCACAACGGCAACTTCAGCGTTCTACAATACAGCTGCACAACGGCAACTTCACAGCTGCACAACGGCAACTTCAGCGTTCTACAATACAGCTGCACAACGGCAACTTCACAGCTGCACAACGGCAACTTCAGCGTTCTACAATACAGCTGCACAACGGCAACTTCACAGCTGCACAACGGCAACTTCAGCGTTCTACAATACAGCTGCACAACGGCAACTTCACAGCTGCACAACGGCAACTTCAGCGTTCTACAATACAGCTGCACAACGGCAACTTCACAGCTGCACAACGGCAACTTCAGCGTTCTACAATACAGCTGCACAACGGCAACTTCACAGCTGCACAACGGCAACTTCAGCGTTCTACAATACAGCTGCACAACGGCAACTTCAACGTTCTACAATAGATGTTGCACAACGGCAACTTCAACGTTCTACAATAGATGTTGCACAACGGCAACTTCAACGTTCTACAATACAGTCGGATAACAGTAAGTTCAAGTTTGGTCATAGCAACTTCAAAGTCTTCCAATACAGGTTCACGACTGCAACTTCACAGCTTGCTAAAAGCAACATCAAAGTTTGACAGTACAGTATTACAACGGCAACTTCAGCGTTCTACAGTGCCAACTTCAGCGTTCTACAATACAGCTGCACAACGGCAACTTCACAGCTGCACAAGGGCAACTTCAGCGTTCTACAATACAGCTGCACAACGGCAACTTCACAGCTGCACAAGGGCAACTTCAGCGTTCTACAATAGATGTTGCACAAGGGCAACTTCAGCGTTCTACAATAGATGTTGCACAAGGGCAACTTCAGCGTTCTACAATAGATGTTGCACAAGGGCAACTTCAGCGTTCTACAATAGATGTTGCACAAGGGCAACTTCAGCGTTCTACAATAGATGTTGCACAAGGGCAACTTCAGCGTTCTACAATAGATGTTGCACAAGGGCAACTTCAGCGTTCTACAATAGATGTTGCACAAGGGCAACTTCAGCGTTCTACAATAGATGTTGCACAAGGGCAACTTCAGCGTTCTACAATAGATGTTGCACAAGGGCAACTTCAGCGTTCTACAATAGATGTTGCACAAGGGCAACTTCAGCGTTCTACAATAGATGTTGCACAAGGGCAACTTCAGCGTTCTACAATAGATGTTGCACAAGGGCAACTTCAGCGTTCTACAATAGATGTTGCACAAGGGCAACTTCAGCGTTCTACAATAGATGTTGCACAAGGGCAACTTCAGCGTTCTACAATAGATGTTGCACAAGGGCAACTTCAGCGTTCTACAATAGATGTTGCACAAGGGCAACTTCAGCGTTCTACAATAGATGTTGCACAAGGGCAACTTCAGCGTTCTACAATAGATGTTGCACAAGGGCAACTTCAGCGTTCTACAATAGATGTTGCACAAGGGCAACTTCAGCGTTCTACAATAGATGTTGCACAAGGGCAACTTCAGCGTTCTACAATAGATGTTGCACAACGGCAACTTCAGCGTTCTACAATACAGTCGGATAACAGTAAGTTTAAATTTGGTCATAGCAACTTCAAAGTCTTCCAATACAGGTTCACGACTGCAACTTCACAGCTTGCCAAAAGCAACATCAAAGTTTGACAGTACAGTATTACAACGGCAACTTCACAGCTGCACAACGGCAACTTCAGCGTTCTACAATACAGTCGGATAACAGTAAGTTTAAATTTGGTCATAGCAACTTCAAAGTCTTCCAATACAGGTTCACGACTGCAACTTCACAGCTTGCCAAAAGCAACATCAAAGTTTGACAGTACAGTATTACAACGGCAACTTCACAGCTGCACAACGGCAACTTCAGCGTTCTACAATAGATGTTGCACAACGGCAACTTCAGCGTTCTACAATAGATGTTGCACAACGGCAACTTCAGCGTTCTACAATACAGTCGGATAACAGTAAGTTCAAATTTGGTCATAGTAACTTCAAAGTCTTCCAATACAGCTGCACAACGGCAACTTCACAGCTTGCCAATGGCAACATCAAAGTTTGACAGTACAGTATTACAACGGCAACTTCAGCGTTCTACAGTGCCAACTTCAGCGTTCTACAATACAGCTGCACAACGGCAACTTCACAGCTTGCCAATGGCAACATCAAAGTTTGACAGTACAGTATTACAACGGCAACTTCAGCGTTCTACAGTGGCAACTTCAGCGTTCTACAGTGGCAACTTCAGCGTTCTACAGTGGCAACTTCAGCGTTCTACAGTGGCAACTTCAGCGTTCTACAGTGGCAACTTCAGCGTTCTACAGTGGCAACTTCAGCGTTCTACAGTGGCAACTTCAGCGTTCTACAGTGGCAACTTCAGCGTTCTACAGTGGCAACTTCAGCGTTCTACAATACAGCTGCACAACGGCAACTTCACAGCTGCACAACGGCAGCGTTTCACCGAGGCAGCGTCAAGGCTGCACAACGGCAACTTCACAGCTGCACAACGGCAGCGTTTCACCGAGGCAGCGTCAAGGCTGCACAACGGCAACTTCACAGCTGCACAACGGCAGCGTTTCACCGAGGCAGCGTCAAGGCTGCACAACGGCAACTTCACAGCTGCACAACGGCAGCGTTTCACCGAGGCAGCGTCAAGGCTGCACAATACAGCTGCACAACGGCAACTTCACAGCTGCACAACGGCAGCGTTTCACCGAGGCAGCGTCAAGGCTGCACAATACAGCTGCACAACGGCAACTTCACAGCTGCACAACGGCAGCGTTTCACCGAGGCAGCGTCAAGGCTGCACAATACAGCTGCACAACGGCAACTTCACAGCTGCACAACGGCAGCGTTTCACCGAGGCAGCGTCAAGGCTGCACAATACAGCTGCACAACGGCAACTTCACAGCTGCACAACGGCAGCGTTTCACCGAGGCAGCGTCAAGGCTGCACAATACAGCTGCACAACGGCAGCGTTTCACCGAGGCAGCGTCAAGGCTGCACAATACAGCTGCACAACGGCAGCGTTTCACCGAGGCAGCGTCAAGGCTGCACAATACAGCTGCACAACGGCAGCGTTTCACCGAGGCAGCGTCAAGGCTGCACAATACAATTTGACAACGGCAGCGTTTCACCGAGGCAACGTCAAAGTTTGACAGTACAGTATTACAACGGCAACTTCAGCGTTGTACAATACAGCTGCACAACGGCAACTTCACAGCTGCACAACGGCAACTTCAACGTTCTACAATAGATGTTGCACAACGGCAACTTCAACGTTCTACAATACAGTCGGATAACAGTAAGTTCAAATTTGGTCATAGCAACTTCAAAGTCTTCCAATACAGGTTCACGACTGCAACTTCACAGCTTGCCAATGGCAAATTCAGCGTTCTACAATACAGCTGCACAACGGCAACTTCAGCGTTCTACAGTGGCAACTTCAGCGTTCTACAATACAGCTGCACAACGGCAACTTCACAGCTGCACAACGGCAGCGTTCTACAATACAGCTGCACAACGGCAACTTCACAGCTGCACAACGGCAGCGTTTCACCGAGGCAGCGTCAAGGCTGCACAATACAGCTGCACAACGGCAGCGTTTCACCGAGGCAGCGTCAAGGCTGCACAATACAGCTGCACAACGGCAGCGTTTCACCGAGGCAGCGTCAAGGCTGCACAATACAGCTGCACAACGGCAGCGTTTCACCGAGGCAGCGTCAAGGCTGCACAATACAGCTGCACAACGGCAGCGTTTCACCGAGGCAGCGTCAAGGCTGCACAATACAGCTGCACAACGGCAGCGTTTCACCGAGGCAGCGTCAAGGCTGCACAATACAATTTGACAACGGCAGCGTTTCACCGAGGCAACGTCAAAGTTTGACAGTACAGTATTACAACGGCAACTTCAGCGTTGTACAATACAGCTGCACAACGGCAACTTCACAGCTGCACAACGGCAACTTCAACGTTCTACAATAGATGTTGCACAACGGCAACTTCAACGTTCTACAATACAGTCGGATAACAGTAAGTTCAAATTTGGTCATAGCAACTTCAAAGTCTTCCAATAAAGGTTCACGACTGCAACTTCACAGCTTGCCAATGGCAAATTCAGCGTTCTACAATACAGCTGCACAACGGCAACTTCAGCGTTCTACAGTGGCAACTTCAGCGTTCTACAATACAGCTGCACAACGGCAACTTCACAGCTGCACAACGGCAGCGTTCTACAATACAGCTGCACAACGGCAACTTCACAGCTGCACAACGGCAGCGTTTCACCGAGGCAGCGTCAAGGCTGCACAATACAGCTGCACAACGGCAGCGTTTCACCGAGGCAGCGTCAAGGCTGCACAATACAGCTGCACAACGGCAGCGTTTCACCGAGGCAGCGTCAAGGCTGCACAATACAGCTGCACAACGGCAGCGTTTCACCGAGGCAGCGTCAAGGCTGCACAATACAGCTGCACAACGGCAGCGTTTCACCGAGGCAGCGTCAAGGCTGCACAATACAATTTGACAACGGCAGCGTTTCACCGAGGCAACGTCAAAGTTTGACAGTACAGTATTACAACGGCAACTTCAGCGTTGTACAATACAGCTGCACAACGGCAACTTCACAGCTGCACAACGGCAACTTCAGCGTTGTACAATACAGCTGCACAACGGCAACTTCACAGCTGCACAACGGCAACTTCAACGTTCTACAATAGATGTTGCACAACGGCAACTTCAACGTTCTACAATACAGTCGGATAACAGTAAGTTCAAATTTGGTCATAGCAACTTCAAAGTCTTCCAATACAGGTTCACGACTGCAACTTCACAGCTTGCCAATGGCAAATTCAGCGTTCTACAATACAGCTGCACAACGGCAACTTCAGCGTTCTACAGTGGCAACTTCAGCGTTCTACAATACAGCTGCACAACGGCAACTTCACAGCTGCACAACGGCAGCGTTTCACCGAGGCAACGTCAAGGCTGCACAATACAATTTGACAACGGCAGCGTTTCACCGAGGCAACGTCAAGGCTGCACAATACAATTTGACAACGGCAGCGTTTCACCGAGGCAACGTCAAGGCTGCACAATACAATTTGACAACGGCAGCGTTTCACCGAGGCAACGTCAAGGCTGCACAATACAATTTGACAACGGCAGCGTTTCACCGAGGCAACGTCAAGGCTGCACAATACAATTTGACAACGGCAGCGTTTCACCGAGGCAACGTCAAGGCTGCACAATACAATTTGACAACGGCAGCGTTTCACCGAGGCAACGTCAAGGCTGCACAATACAATTTGACAACGGCAGCGTTTCACCGAGGCAACGTCAAGGCTGCACAATACAATTTGACAACGGCAGCGTTTCACCGAGGCAACGTCAAGGCTGCACAATACAATTTGACAACGGCAGCGTTTCACCGAGGCAACGTCAAGGCTGCACAATACAATTTGACAACGGCAGCGTTTCACCGAGGCAACGTCAAGGCTGCACAATACAATTTGACAACGGCAGCGTTTCACCGAGGCAACGTCAAGGCTGCACAATACAATTTGACAACGGCAGCGTTTCACCGAGGCAACGTCAAGGCTGCACAATACAATTTGACAACGGCAGCGTTTCACCGAGGCAACGTCAAGGCTGCACAATACAATTTGACAACGGCAGCGTTTCACCGAGGCAACGTCAAGGCTGCACAATACAATTTGACAACGGCAGCGTTTCACCGAGGCAACGTCAAGGCTGCACAATACAATTTGACAACGGCAGCGTTTCACCGAGGCAACGTCAAGGCTGCACAATACAATTTGACAACGGCAGCGTTTCACCGAGGCAACGTCAAGGCTGCACAATACAATTTGACAACGGCAGCGTTTCACCGAGGCAACGTCAAGGCTGCACAATACAATTTGACAACGGCAGCGTTTCACCGAGGCAACGTCAAGGCTGCACAATACAATTTGACAACGGCAGCGTTTCACCGAGGCAACGTCAAGGCTGCACAATACAATTTGACAACGGCAGCGTTTCACCGAGGCAACGTCAAGGCTGCACAATACAATTTGACAACGGCAGCGTTTCACCGAGGCAACGTCAAGGCTGCACAATACAATTTGACAACGGCAGCGTTTCACCGAGGCAACGTCAAGGCTGCACAATACAATTTGACAACGGCAGCGTTTCACCGAGGCAACGTCAAGGCTGCACAATACAATTTGACAACGGCAGCGTTTCACCGAGGCAACGTCAAGGCTGCACAATACAATTTGACAACGGCAGCGTTTCACCGAGGCAACGTCAAGGCTGCACAATACAATTTGACAACGGCAGCGTTTCACCGAGGCAACGTCAAGGCTGCACAATACAATTTGACAACGGCAGCGTTTCACCGAGGCAACGTCAAGGCTGCACAATACAATTTGACAACGGCAGCGTTTCACCGAGGCAACGTCAAGGCTGCACAATACAATTTGACAACGGCAGCGTTTCACCGAGGCAACGTCAAGGCTGCACAATACAATTTGACAACGGCAGCGTTTCACCGAGGCAACGTCAAGGCTGCACAATACAATTTGACAACGGCAGCGTTTCACCGAGGCAACGTCAAGGCTGCACAATACAATTTGACAACGGCAGCGTTTCACCGAGGCAACGTCAAGGCTGCACAATACAATTTGACAACGGCAGCGTTTCACCGAGGCAACGTCAAGGCTGCACAATACAATTTGACAACGGCAGCGTTTCACCGAGGCAACGTCAAGGCTGCACAATACAATTTGACAACGGCAGCGTTTCACCGAGGCAACGTCAAGGCTGCACAATACAATTTGACAACGGCAGCGTTTCACCGAGGCAACGTCAAGGCTGCACAATACAATTTGACAACGGCAGCGTTTCACCGAGGCAACGTCAAGGCTGCACAATACAATTTGACAACGGCAGCGTTTCACCGAGGCAACGTCAAGGCTGCACAATACAATTTGACAACGGCAGCGTTTCACCGAGGCAACGTCAAGGCTGCACAATACAATTTGACAACGGCAGCGTTTCACCGAGGCAACGTCAAGGCTGCACAATACAATTTGACAACGGCAGCGTTTCACCGAGGCAACGTCAAGGCTGCACAATACAATTTGACAACGGCAGCGTTTCACCGAGGCAACGTCAAGGCTGCACAATACAATTTGACAACGGCAGCGTTTCACCGAGGCAACGTCAAGGCTGCACAATACAATTTGACAACGGCAGCGTTTCACCGAGGCAACGTCAAGGCTGCACAATACAATTTGACAACGGCAGCGTTTCACCGAGGCAACGTCAAGGCTGCACAATACAATTTGACAACGGCAGCGTTTCACCGAGGCAACGTCAAGGCTGCACAATACAATTTGACAACGGCAGCGTTTCACCGAGGCAACGTCAAGGCTGCACAATACAATTTGACAACGGCAGCGTTTCACCGAGGCAACGTCAAGGCTGCACAATACAATTTGACAACGGCAGCGTTTCACCGAGGCAACGTCAAGGCTGCACAATACAATTTGACAACGGCAGCGTTTCACCGAGGCAACGTCAAGGCTGCACAATACAATTTGACAACGGCAGCGTTTCACCGAGGCAACGTCAAGGCTGCACAATACAATTTGACAACGGCAGCGTTTCACCGAGGCAACGTCAAGGCTGCACAATACAATTTGACAACGGCAGCGTTTCACCGAGGCAACGTCAAGGCTGCACAATACAATTTGACAACGGCAGCGTTTCACCGAGGCAACGTCAAGGCTGCACAATACAATTTGACAACGGCAGCGTTTCACCGAGGCAACGTCAAGGCTGCACAATACAATTTGACAACGGCAGCGTTTCACCGAGGCAACGTCAAGGCTGCACAATACAATTTGACAACGGCAGCGTTTCACCGAGGCAACGTCAAGGCTGCACAATACAATTTGACAACGGCAGCGTTTCACCGAGGCAACATCAAAGTTTGACAGTACAGTATTACAACGGCAACTTCAGCGTTGTACAATACAGCTGCACAACGGCAACTTCACAGCTGCACAACGGCAACTTCAGCGTTGTACAATACAGCTGCACAACGGCAACTTCACAGCTGCACAACGGCAACTTCAACGTTCTACAATAGATGTTGCACAACGGCAACTTCAACGTTCTACAATACAGTCGGATAACAGTAAGTTCAAATTTGGTCATAGCAACTTCAAAGTCTTCCAATACAGGTTCACGACTGCAACTTCACAGCTGCACAACGGCAGCGTTTCACCGAGGCAACGTCAAGGCTGCACAATACAATTTGACAACGGCAGCGTTTCACCGAGGCAACATCAAAGTTTGACAGTACAGTATTACAACGGCAACTTCAGCGTTGTACAATACAGCTGCACAACGGCAACTTCACAGCTGCACAACGGCAACTTCAGCGTTGTACAATACAGCTGCACAACGGCAACTTCACAGCTGCACAACGGCAACTTCAACGTTCTACAATAGATGTTGCACAACGGCAACTTCAACGTTCTACAATACAGTCGGATAACAGTAAGTTCAAATTTGGTCATAGCAACTTCAAAGTCTTCCAATACAGGTTCACGACTGCAACTTCACAGCTGCACAACGGCAGCGTTTCACCGAGGCAACGTCAAGGCTGCACAATACAATTTGACAACGGCAGCGTTTCACCGAGGCAACATCAAAGTTTGACAGTACAGTATTACAACGGCAACTTCAGCGTTGTACAATACAGCTGCACAACGGCAACTTCACAGCTGCACAACGGCAACTTCAGCGTTGTACAATACAGCTGCACAACGGCAACTTCACAGCTGCACAACGGCAACTTCAACGTTCTACAATAGATGTTGCACAACGGCAACTTCAACGTTCTACAATACAGTCGGATAACAGTAAGTTCAAATTTGGTCATAGCAACTTCAAAGTCTTCCAATACAGGTTCACGACTGCAACTTCACAGCTGCACAACAGCAGCGTTTCACCGAGGCAACGTCAAGGCTGCACAATACAATTTGACAACGGCAGCGTTTCACCGAGGCAACGTCAAGGCTGCACAATACAATTTGACAACGGCAGCGTTTCACCGAGGCAACGTCAAGGCTGCACAATACAATTTGACAACGGCAGCGTTTCACCGAGGCAACGTCAAGGCTGCACAATACAATTTGACAACGGCAGCGTTTCACCGAGGCAACGTCAAGGCTGCACAATACAATTTGACAACGGCAGCGTTTCACCGAGGCAACGTCAAGGCTGCACAATACAATTTGACAACGGCAGCGTTTCACCGAGGCAACATCAAAGTTTGACAGTACAGTATTACAACGGCAACTTCAGCGTTGTACAATACAGCTGCACAACGGCAACTTCACAGTTGCACAACGGCAACTTCAGCGTTGTACAATACAGCTGCACAACGGCAACTTCACAGCTGCACAACGGCAACTTCAACGTTCTACAATAGATGTTGCACAACGGCAACTTCAACGTTCTACAATACAGTCGGATAACAGTAAGTTCAAATTTGGTCATAGCAACTTCAAAGTCTTCCAATACAGGTTCACGACTGCAACTTCACAGCTGCACAACAGCAGCGTTTCACCGAGGCAACGTCAAGGCTGCACAATACAATTTGACAACGGCAGCGTTTCACCGAGGCAACGTCAAGGCTGCACAATACAATTTGACAACGGCAGCGTTTCACCGAGGCAACGTCAAGGCTGCACAATACAATTTGACAACGGCAGCGTTTCACCGAGGCAACGTCAAGGCTGCACAATACAATTTGACAACGGCAGCGTTTCACCGAGGCAACGTCAAGGCTGCACAATACAATTTGACAACGGCAGCGTTTCACCGAGGCAACGTCAAGGCTGCACAATACAATTTGACAACGGCAGCGTTTCACCGAGGCAACATCAAAGTTTGACAGTACAGTATTACAACGGCAACTTCAGCGTTGTACAATACAGCTGCACAACGGCAACTTCACAGTTGCACAACGGCAACTTCAGCGTTGTACAATACAGCTGCACAACGGCAACTTCACAGCTGCACAACGGCAACTTCAACGTTCTACAATAGATGTTGCACAACGGCAACTTCAACGTTCTACAATACAGTCGGATAACAGTAAGTTCAAATTTGGTCATAGCAACTTCAAAGTCTTCCAATACAGGTTCACGACTGCAACTTCACAGCTGCACAACAGCAGCGTTTCACCGAGGCAACGTCAAGGCTGCACAATACAATTTGACAACGGCAGCGTTTCACCGAGGCAACGTCAAGGCTGCACAATACAATTTGACAACGGCAGCGTTTCACCGAGGCAACGTCAAGGCTGCACAATACAATTTGACAACGGCAGCGTTTCACCGAGGCAACGTCAAGGCTGCACAATACAATTTGACAACGGCAGCGTTTCACCGAGGCAACGTCAAGGCTGCACAATACAATTTGACAACGGCAGCGTTTCACCGAGGCAACGTCAAGGCTGCACAATACAATTTGACAACGGCAGCGTTTCACCGAGGCAACGGCAACGTTTCACAATAGAGTTCCACAATAGCAACTTCAAAGTTTGCTAATGGCAACTTCAAAGTTTGACAGTACAGTATTACGACTGCAACTTCAGCGTTCTACAGTGGCAACTTCAGCGTTGTACAGTACAGCTGCACAACGGCAACTTCAGCGTTCTACAGTGGCAACTTCAGCGTTGTACAGTACAGCTGCACAACGGCAACTTCAGCGTTCTACAGTGGCAACTTCAGCGTTGTACAATACAGCTGCACAACGGCAACTTCAGCGTTCTACAGTGGCAACTTCAGCGTTCTACAGTACAGCTGCACAACGGCAACTTCAGCGTTCTACAGTGGCAACTTCAGCGTTCTACAACAGATGTTGCACAAGGGCAACTTCAGCGTTCTACAGTGGCATCTTCAGCGTTCTACAATAGATGTTGCACAAGGGCAACTTCAGCGTTCTACAATAGATGTTGCACAAGGGCAACTTCAGCGTTCTACAATAGATGTTGCACAAGGGCAACTTCAGCGTTCTACAATAGATGTTGCACAAGGGCAACTTCAGCGTTCTACAATAGATGTTGCACAACGGCAACTTCAGCGTTCTACAGTGGCAACTTCAGCGTTGTACAGTACAGCTGCACAACGGCAACTTCAGCGTTCTACAGTGGCAACTTCAGCGTTGTACAGTACAGCTGCACAACGGCAACTTCAGCGTTCTACAGTGGCAACTTCAGCGTTCTACAGTACAGCTGCACAACGGCAACTTCACAGCTGCACAACGGCAACTTCAGCGTTCTACAGTGGCAACTTCAGCGTTTTACACTACAGCTGCACAACGGCAACTTCAGCGTTCTACAGTGGCAACTTCAGCGTTGTACGATACAGCTGCACAAGGGCAACTTCAGCGTTCTACAATAGATGTTGCACAAGGGCAACTTCAGCGTTCTACAATAGATGTTGCACAAGGGCAACTTCAGCGTTCTACAATAGATGTTGCACAAGGGCAACTTCAGCGTTCTACAATAGATGTTGCACAAGGGCAACTTCAGCGTTCTACAATAGATGTTGCACAAGGGCAACTTCAGCGTTCTACAATAGATGTTGCACAAGGGCAACTTCAGCGTTCTACAATAGATGTTGCACAAGGGCAACTTCAGCGTTCTACAATAGATGTTGCACAAGGGCAACTTCAGCGTTCTACAATAGATGTTGCACAAGGGCAACTTCAGCGTTCTACAATAGATGTTGCACAAGGGCAACTTCAGCGTTCTACAATAGATGTTGCACAAGGGCAACTTCAGCGTTCTACAATAGATGTTGCACAAGGGCAACTTCAGCGTTCTACAATAGATGTTGCACAAGGGCAACTTCAGCGTTCTACAATAGATGTTGCACAAGGGCAACTTCAGCGTTCTACAATAGATGTTGCACAAGGGCAACTTCAGCGTTCTACAATACAGCTGCACAACGGCAACTTCAACGTTCTACAATAGATGTTGCACAACGGCAACTTCAACGTTCTACAATACAGTCGGATAACAGTAAGTTTAAATTTGGTCATAGCAACTTCAAAGTCTTCCAATACAGGTTCACGACTGCAACTTCACAGCTTGCCAAAAGCAACATCAAAGTTTGACAGTACAGTATTACAACGGCAACTTCAGCGTTCTACAGTGGCAACTTCAGCGTTCTACAATACAGCTGCACAACGGCAACTTCACAGCTGCACAACGGCAACTTCACAGCTGCACAACGGCAACTTCACAGCTGCACAACGGCAACTTCAGCGTTCTACAATAGATGTTGCACAACGGCAACTTCAGCGTTCTACAATAGATGTTGCACAACGGCAACTTCAGCGTTCTACAATAGATGTTGCACAACGGCAACTTCAGCGTTCTACAATAGATGTTGCACAACGGCAACTTCAGCGTTCTACAATACAGTCGGATAACAGTAAGTTCAAATTTGGTCATAGTAACTTCAAAGTCTTCCAATACAGGTTCACGACTGCAACTTCACAGCTTGCCAATGGCAACATCAAAGTTTGACAGTACAGTATTACAACGGCAACTTCAGCGTTCTACAGTGGCAACTTCAGCGTTCTACAATACAGCTGCACAACGGCAACTTCACAGCTTGCCAATGGCAACATCAAAGTTTGACAGTACAGTATTACAACGGCAACTTCACAGCTTGCCAATGGCAACATCAAAGTTTGACAGTACAGTATTACAACGGCAACTTCACAGCTTGCCAATGGCAACATCAAAGTTTGACAGTACAGTATTACAACGGCAACTTCACAGCTTGCCAATGGCAACATCAAAGTTTGACAGTACAGTATTACAACGGCAACTTCAGCGTTCTACAGTGGCAACTTCAGCGTTCTACAGTGGCAACTTCAGCGTTCTACAGTGGCAACTTCAGCGTTCTACAGTGGCAACTTCAGCGTTCTACAGTGGCAACTTCAGCGTTCTACAGTGGCAACTTCAGCGTTCTACAATACAGCTGCACAACGGCAACTTCACAGCTGCACAACGGCAGCGTTTCACCGAGGCAGCGTCAAGGCTGCACAACGGCAACTTCACAGCTGCACAACGGCAGCGTTTCACCGAGGCAACGTCAAAGTTTGACAGTACAGTATTACAACGGCAACTTCAGCGTTCTACAATAGATGTTGCACAAGGGCAACTTCAGCGTTCTACAGTGGCAACTTCAGCGTTCTACAGTGGCAACTTCAGCGTTCTACAGTGGCAACTTCAGCGTTCTACAGTGGCAACTTCAGCGTTCTACAGTGGCAACTTCAGCGTTCTACAGTGGCAACTTCAGCGTTCTACAGTGGCAACTTCAGCGTTCTACAGTGGCAACTTCAGCGTTCTACAATACAGCTGCACAACGGCAACTTCACAGCTGCACAACGGCAGCGTTTCACCGAGGCAGCGTCAAGGCTGCACAACGGCAACTTCACAGCTGCACAACGGCAGCGTTTCACCGAGGCAACGTCAAAGTTTGACAGTACAGTATTACAACGGCAACTTCAGCGTTCTACAATAGATGTTGCACAAGGGCAACTTCAGCGTTCTACAGTGGCAACTTCAGCGTTCTACAGTGGCAACTTCAGCGTTCTACAGTGGCAACTTCAGCGTTCTACAGTGGCAACTTCAGCGTTCTACAGTGGCAACTTCAGCGTTCTACAGTGGCAACTTCAGCGTTCTACAATACAGCTGCACAACGGCAACTTCACAGCTGCACAACGGCAGCGTTTCACCGAGGCAGCGTCAAGGCTGCACAACGGCAACTTCACAGCTGCACAACGGCAGCGTTTCACCGAGGCAACGTCAAAGTTTGACAGTACAGTATTACAACGGCAACTTCAGCGTTCTACAATAGATGTTGCACAAGGGCAACTTCAGCGTTCTACAGTGGCAACTTCAGCGTTCTACAGTGGCAACTTCAGCGTTCTACAGTGGCAACTTCAGCGTTCTACAGTGGCAACTTCAGCGTTCTACAGTGGCAACTTCAGCGTTCTACAATACAGCTGCACAACGGCAACTTCACAGCTGCACAACGGCAGCGTTTCACCGAGGCAGCGTCAAGGCTGCACAACGGCAACTTCACAGCTGCACAACGGCAGCGTTTCACCGAGGCAGCGTCAAGGCTGCACAACGGCAACTTCACAGCTGCACAACGGCAGCGTTTCACCGAGGCAGCGTCAAGGCTGCACAACGGCAACTTCACAGCTGCACAACGGCAGCGTTTCACCGAGGCAGCGTCAAGGCTGCACAACGGCAACTTCACAGCTGCACAACGGCAGCGTTTCACCGAGGCAGCGTCAAGGCTGCACAACGGCAACTTCACAGCTGCACAACGGCAGCGTTTCACCGAGGCAGCGTCAAGGCTGCACAACGGCAACTTCACAGCTGCACAACGGCAGCGTTTCACCGAGGCAGCGTCAAGGCTGCACAACGGCAACTTCACAGCTGCACAACGGCAGCGTTTCACCGAGGCAGCGTCAAGGCTGCACAACGGCAACTTCACAGCTGCACAACGGCAGCGTTTCACCGAGGCAGCGTCAAGGCTGCACAACGGCAACTTCACAGCTGCACAACGGCAGCGTTTCACCGAGGCAGCGTCAAGGCTGCACAACGGCAACTTCACAGCTGCACAACGGCAGCGTTTCACCGAGGCAGCGTCAAGGCTGCACAACGGCAACTTCACAGCTGCACAACGGCAGCGTTTCACCGAGGCAGCGTCAAGGCTGCACAACGGCAACTTCACAGCTGCACAACGGCAGCGTTTCACCGAGGCAGCGTCAAGGCTGCACAACGGCAACTTCACAGCTGCACAACGGCAGCGTTTCACCGAGGCAGCGTCAAGGCTGCACAACGGCAACTTCACAGCTGCACAACGGCAGCGTTTCACCGAGGCAGCGTCAAGGCTGCACAACGGCAACTTCACAGCTGCACAACGGCAGCGTTTCACCGAGGCAGCGTCAAGGCTGCACAACGGCAACTTCACAGCTGCACAACGGCAGCGTTTCACCGAGGCAGCGTCAAGGCTGCACAACGGCAACTTCACAGCTGCACAACGGCAGCGTTTCACCGAGGCAGCGTCAAGGCTGCACAACGGCAACTTCACAGCTGCACAACGGCAGCGTTTCACCGAGGCAGCGTCAAGGCTGCACAACGGCAACTTCACAGCTGCACAACGGCAGCGTTTCACCGAGGCAGCGTCAAGGCTGCACAACGGCAACTTCACAGCTGCACAACGGCAGCGTTTCACCGAGGCAGCGTCAAGGCTGCACAACGGCAACTTCACAGCTGCACAACGGCAGCGTTTCACCGAGGCAGCGTCAAGGCTGCACAACGGCAACTTCACAGCTGCACAACGGCAGCGTTTCACCGAGGCAGCGTCAAGGCTGCACAACGGCAACTTCACAGCTGCACAACGGCAGCGTTTCACCGAGGCAGCGTCAAGGCTGCACAACGGCAACTTCACAGCTGCACAACGGCAGCGTTTCACCGAGGCAGCGTCAAGGCTGCACAACGGCAACTTCACAGCTGCACAACGGCAGCGTTTCACCGAGGCAGCGTCAAGGCTGCACAACGGCAACTTCACAGCTGCACAACGGCAGCGTTTCACCGAGGCAGCGTCAAGGCTGCACAATACAATTTGACAACGGCAGCGTTTCACCGAGGCAACGTCAAGGCTGCACAATACAATTTGACAACGGCAGCGTTTCACCGAGGCAACGTCAAGGCTGCACAATACAATTTGACAACGGCAGCGTTTCACCGAGGCAACGTCAAGGCTGCACAATACAATTTGACAACGGCAGCGTTTCACCGAGGCAACGTCAAGGCTGCACAATACAATTTGACAACGGCAGCGTTTCACCGAGGCAACGTCAAGGCTGCACAATACAATTTGACAACGGCAGCGTTTCACCGAGGCAACATCAAAGTTTGACAGTACAGTATTACAACGGCAACTTCAGCGTTGTACAATACAGCTGCACAACGGCAACTTCACAGCTGCACAACGGCAACTTCAGCGTTGTACAATACAGCTGCACAACGGCAACTTCACAGCTGCACAACGGCAACTTCAACGTTCTACAATAGATGTTGCACAACGGCAACTTCAACGTTCTACAATACAGTCGGATAACAGTAAGTTCAAATTTGGTCATAGCAACTTCAAAGTCTTCCAATACAGGTTCACGACTGCAACTTCACAGCTGCACAACGGCAGCGTTTCACCGAGGCAACGTCAAGGCTGCACAATACAATTTGACAACGGCAGCGTTTCACCGAGGCAACATCAAAGTTTGACAGTACAGTATTACAACGGCAACTTCAGCGTTGTACAATACAGCTGCACAACGGCAACTTCACAGCTGCACAACGGCAACTTCAGCGTTGTACAATACAGCTGCACAACGGCAACTTCACAGCTGCACAACGGCAACTTCAACGTTCTACAATAGATGTTGCACAACGGCAACTTCAACGTTCTACAATACAGTCGGATAACAGTAAGTTCAAATTTGGTCATAGCAACTTCAAAGTCTTCCAATACAGGTTCACGACTGCAACTTCACAGCTGCACAACAGCAGCGTTTCACCGAGGCAACGTCAAGGCTGCACAATACAATTTGACAACGGCAGCGTTTCACCGAGGCAACGTCAAGGCTGCACAATACAATTTGACAACGGCAGCGTTTCACCGAGGCAACGTCAAGGCTGCACAATACAATTTGACAACGGCAGCGTTTCACCGAGGCAACGTCAAGGCTGCACAATACAATTTGACAACGGCAGCGTTTCACCGAGGCAACGTCAAGGCTGCACAATACAATTTGACAACGGCAGCGTTTCACCGAGGCAACGTCAAGGCTGCACAATACAATTTGACAACGGCAGCGTTTCACCGAGGCAACATCAAAGTTTGACAGTACAGTATTACAACGGCAACTTCAGCGTTGTACAATACAGCTGCACAACGGCAACTTCACAGTTGCACAACGGCAACTTCAGCGTTGTACAATACAGCTGCACAACGGCAACTTCACAGCTGCACAACGGCAACTTCAACGTTCTACAATAGATGTTGCACAACGGCAACTTCAACGTTCTACAATACAGTCGGATAACAGTAAGTTCAAATTTGGTCATAGCAACTTCAAAGTCTTCCAATACAGGTTCACGACTGCAACTTCACAGCTGCACAACAGCAGCGTTTCACCGAGGCAACGTCAAGGCTGCACAATACAATTTGACAACGGCAGCGTTTCACCGAGGCAACGTCAAGGCTGCACAATACAATTTGACAACGGCAGCGTTTCACCGAGGCAACGTCAAGGCTGCACAATACAATTTGACAACGGCAGCGTTTCACCGAGGCAACGTCAAGGCTGCACAATACAATTTGACAACGGCAGCGTTTCACCGAGGCAACGTCAAGGCTGCACAATACAATTTGACAACGGCAGCGTTTCACCGAGGCAACGTCAAGGCTGCACAATACAATTTGACAACGGCAGCGTTTCACCGAGGCAACGTCAAGGCTGCACAATACAATTTGACAACGGCAGCGTTTCACCGAGGCAACGGCAACGTTTCACAATAGAGTTCCACAATAGCAACTTCAAAGTTTGCTAATGGTAACTTCAAAGTCTTCCAATACAGGTTCACAATTGCAACTTCTGTTTGCCAATGGCAACTTCAAAGTTTGACAGTACAGTATTACGACTGCAACTTCAGCGTTCTACAGTGGCAACTTCAGCGTTGTACAGTACAGCTGCACAACGGCAACTTCAGCGTTCTACAGTGGCAACTTCAGCGTTGTACAGTACAGCTGCACAACGGCAACTTCAGCGTTCTACAGTGGCAACTTCAGCGTTGTACAGTACAGCTGCACAACGGCAACTTCAGCGTTCTACAGTGGCAACTTCAGCGTTCTACAGTACAGCTGCACAACGGCAACTTCAGCGTTCTACAGTGGCAACTTCAGCGTTCTACAGTACAGCTGCACAACGGCAACTTCAGCGTTCTACAGTGGCAACTTCAGCGTTCTACAGTACAGCTGCACAACGGCAACTTCAGCGTTCTACAGTGGCAACTTCAGCGTTCTACAACAGATGTTGCACAAGGGCAACTTCAGCGTTCTACAGTGGCAACTTCAGCGTTCTACAATAGATGTTGCACAAGGGCAACTTCAGCGTTCTACAATAGATGTTGCACAAGGGCAACTTCAGCGTTCTACAATAGATGTTGCACAAGGGCAACTTCAGCGTTCTACAATAGATGTTGCACAAGGGCAACTTCAGCGTTCTACAATAGATGTTGCACAACGGCAACTTCAGCGTTCTACAGTGGCAACTTCAGCGTTGTACAGTACAGCTGCACAACGGCAACTTCAGCGTTCTACAGTGGCAACTTCAGCGTTGTACAGTACAGCTGCACAACGGCAACTTCAGCGTTCTACAGTGGCAACTTCAGCGTTCTACAATACAGCTGCACAACGGCAACTTCACAGCTGCACAACGGCAACTTCAGCGTTCTACAGTGGCAACTTCAGCGTTTTACACTACAGCTGCACAACGGCAACTTCAGCGTTCTACAGTGGCAACTTCAGCGTTGTACGATACAGCTGCACAAGGGCAACTTCAGCGTTCTACAATAGATGTTGCACAAGGGCAACTTCAGCGTTCTACAATAGATGTTGCACAAGGGCAACTTCAGCGTTCTACAATAGATGTTGCACAAGGGCAACTTCAGCGTTCTACAATAGATGTTGCACAAGGGCAACTTCAGCGTTCTACAATAGATGTTGCACAAGGGCAACTTCAGCGTTCTACAATAGATGTTGCACAAGGGCAACTTCAGCGTTCTACAATAGATGTTGCACAAGGGCAACTTCAGCGTTCTACAATAGATGTTGCACAAGGGCAACTTCAGCGTTGTACAATACAGCTGCACAACGGCAACTTCACAGCTGCACAACGGCAACTTCACAGCTGCACAACGGCAACTTCAGCGTTGTACAATACAGCTGCACAACGGCAACTTCACAGCTGCACAACGGCAACTTCAACGTTCTACAATAGATGTTGCACAACGGCAACTTCAACGTTCTACAATACAGTCGGATAACAGTAAGTTTAAATTTGGTCATAGCAACTTCAAAGTCTTCCAATACAGGTTCACGACTGCAACTTCACAGCTTGCCAAAAGCAACATCAAAGTTTGACAGTACAGTATTACAACGGCAACTTCAGCGTTCTACAGTGGCAACTTCAGCGTTCTACAATACAGCTGCACAACGGCAACTTCACAGCTGCACAACGGCAACTTCACAGCTGCACAACGGCAACTTCAGCGTTCTACAATAGATGTTGCACAACGGCAACTTCAGCGTTCTACAATAGATGTTGCACAACGGCAACTTCAGCGTTCTACAATACAGTCGGATAACAGTAAGTTCAAATTTGGTCATAGTAACTTCAAAGTCTTCCAATACAGGTTCACGACTGCAACTTCACAGCTTGCCAATGGCAACATCAAAGTTTGACAGTACAGTATTACAACGGCAACTTCAGCGTTCTACAGTGGCAACTTCAGCGTTCTACAATACAGCTGCACAACGGCAACTTCACAGCTTGCCAATGGCAACATCAAAGTTTGACAGTACAGTATTACAACGGCAACTTCACAGCTTGCCAATGGCAACATCAAAGTTTGACAGTACAGTATTACAACGGCAACTTCACAGCTTGCCAATGGCAACATCAAAGTTTGACAGTACAGTATTACAACGGCAACTTCAGCGTTCTACAGTGGCAACTTCAGCGTTCTACAGTGGCAACTTCAGCGTTCTACAGTGGCAACTTCAGCGTTCTACAGTGGCAACTTCAGCGTTCTACAATACAGCTGCACAACGGCAACTTCACAGCTGCACAACGGCAGCGTTTCACCGAGGCAGCGTCAAGGCTGCACAACGGCAACTTCACAGCTGCACAACGGCAGCGTTTCACCGAGGCAACGTCAAAGTTTGACAGTACAGTATTACAACGGCAACTTCAGCGTTCTACAATAGATGTTGCACAAGGGCAACTTCAGCGTTCTACAGTGGCAACTTCAGCGTTCTACAGTGGCAACTTCAGCGTTCTACAGTGGCAACTTCAGCGTTCTACAGTGGCAACTTCAGCGTTCTACAGTGGCAACTTCAGCGTTCTACAGTGGCAACTTCAGCGTTCTACAATACAGCTGCACAACGGCAACTTCACAGCTGCACAACGGCAGCGTTTCACCGAGGCAGCGTCAAGGCTGCACAACGGCAACTTCACAGCTGCACAACGGCAGCGTTTCACCGAGGCAACGTCAAGGCTGCACAATACAATTTGACAACGGCAGCGTTTCACCGAGGCAACGTCAAGGCTGCACAATACAATTTGACAACGGCAGCGTTTCACCGAGGCAACGTCAAGGCTGCACAATACAATTTGACAACGGCAGCGTTTCACCGAGGCAACGTCAAGGCTGCACAATACAATTTGACAACGGCAGCGTTTCACCGAGGCAACATCAAAGTTTGACAGTACAGTATTACAACGGCAACTTCAGCGTTGTACAATACAGCTGCACAACGGCCACTTCACAGCTGCACAACGGCAACTTCAGCGTTGTACAATACAGCTGCACAACGGCCACTTCACAGCTGCACAACGGCAACTTCAGCGTTGTACAATACAGCTGCACAACGGCAACTTCACAGCTGCACAACGGCAACTTCAGCGTTGTACAATACAGCTGCACAACGGCAACTTCACAGCTGCACAACGGCAACTTCAGCGTTGTACAATACAGCTGCACAACGGCAACTTCACAGCTGCACAACGGCAGCGTTTCACCGAGGCAACGTCAAGGCTGCACAATACAATTTGACAACGGCAGCGTTTCACCGAGGCAACGTCAAGGCTGCACAATACAATTTGACAACGGCAGCGTTTCACCGAGGCAACATCAAAGTTTGACAGTACAGTATTACAACGGCAACTTCAGCGTTGTACAATACAGCTGCACAACGGCAACTTCACAGCTGCACAACGGCAACTTCAGCGTTGTACAATACAGCTGCACAACGGCAACTTCACAGCTGCACAACGGCAACTTCAGCGTTGTACAATACAGCTGCACAACGGCAACTTCACAGCTGCACAACGGCAACTTCAGCGTTGTACAATACAGCTGCACAACGGCAACTTCACAGCTGCACAACGGCAACTTCAGCGTTGTACAATACAGCTGCACAACGGCAACTTCACAGCTGCACAACGGCAGCGTTTCACCGAGGCAACGTCAAGGCTGCACAATACAATTTGACAACGGCAGCGTTTCACCGAGGCAACGTCAAGGCTGCACAATACAATTTGACAACGGCAGCGTTTCACCGAGGCAACATCAAAGTTTGACAGTACAGTATTACAACGGCAACTTCAGCGTTGTACAATACAGCTGCACAACAGCAACTTCACAGCTGCACAACGGCAGCGTTTCACCGAGGCAACGTCAAGGCTGCACAATACAATTTGACAACGGCAGCGTTTCACCGAGGCAACGTCAAGGCTGCACAATACAATTTGACAACGGCAGCGTTTCACCGAGGCAACGTCAAGGCTGCACAATACAATTTGACAACGGCAGCGTTTCACCGAGGCAACATCAAAGTTTGACAGTACAGTATTACAACGGCAACTTCAGCGTTGTACAATACAGCTGCACAACAGCAACTTCACAGCTGCACAACGGCAGCGTTTCACCGAGGCAACGTCAAGGCTGCACAATACAATTTGACAACGGCAGCGTTTCACCGAGGCAACGTCAAGGCTGCACAATACAATTTGACAACGGCAGCGTTTCACCGAGGCAACGTCAAGGCTGCACAATACAATTTGACAACGGCAGCGTTTCACCGAGGCAACGTCAAGGCTGCACAATACAATTTGACAACGGCAGCGTTTCACCGAGGCAACGTCAAGGCTGCACAATACAATTTGACAACGGCAGCGTTTCACCGAGGCAACGTCAAGGCTGCACAATACAATTTGACAACGGCAGCGTTTCACCGAGGCAACATCAAAGTTTGACAGTACAGTATTACAACGGCAACTTCAGCGTTGTACAATACAGCTGCACAACGGCAACTTCACAGCTGCACAACGGCAACTTCACAGCTGCACAACGGCAGCGTTTCACCGAGGCAACGTCAAGGCTGCACAATACAATTTGACAACGGCAGCGTTTCACCGAGGCAACGTCAAGGCTGCACAATACAATTTGACAACGGCAGCGTTTCACCGAGGCAACGTCAAGGCTGCACAATACAATTTGACAACGGCAGCGTTTCACCGAGGCAACGTCAAGGCTGCACAATACAATTTGACAACGGCAGCGTTTCACCGAGGCAACGTCAAGGCTGCACAATACAATTTGACAACGGCAGCGTTTCACCGAGGCAACGTCAAGGCTGCACAATACAATTTGACAACGGCAGCGTTTCACCGAGGCAACGTCAAGGCTGCACAATACAATTTGACAACGGCAGCGTTTCACCGAGGCAACATCAAAGTTTGACAGTACAGTATTACAACGGCAACTTCAGCGTTGTACAATACAGCTGCACAACGGCAACTTCACAGCTGCACAACGGCAACTTCAGCGTTGTACAATACAGCTGCACAACGGCAACTTCACAGCTGCACAACGGCAACTTCAGCGTTGTACAATACAGCTGCACAACGGCAACTTCACAGCTGCACAACGGCAACTTCAGCGTTGTACAATACAGCTGCACAACGGCAACTTCACAGCTGCACAACGGCAACTTCACAGCTGCACAACGGCAACTTCAACGTTCTACAATAGATGTTGCACAACGGCAACTTCAACGTTCTACAATACAGTCGGATAACAGTAAGTTCAAATTTGGTCATAGCAACTTCAAAGTCTTCCAATACAGGTTCACGACTGCAACTTCACAGCTTGCCAATGGCAACTTCAGCGTTCTACAATACAGCTGCACAACGGCAACTTCAGCGTTCTACAGTGGCAACTTCAGCGTTCTACAATACAGCTGCACAACGGCAACTTCAGCGTTCTACAGTGGCAACTTCAGCGTTCTACAATACAGCTGCACAACGGCAACTTCAGCGTTCTACAGTGGCAACTTCAGCGTTCTACAATACAGCTGCACAACGGCAACTTCACAGCTGCACAACGGCAGCGTTTCACCGAGGCAACGTCAAGGCTGCACAATACAATTTGACAACGGCAGCGTTTCACCGAGGCAACATCAAAGTTTGACAGTACAGTATTACAACGGCAACTTCAGCGTTGTACAATACAGCTGCACAACGGCAACTTCACAGCTGCACAACGGCAACTTCAGCGTTGTACAATACAGCTGCACAACGGCAACTTCACAGCTGCACAACGGCAACTTCAGCGTTGTACAATACAGCTGCACAACGGCAACTTCACAGCTGCACAACGGCAACTTCACAGCTGCACAACGGCAACTTCAACGTTCTACAATAGATGTTGCACAACGGCAACTTCAACGTTCTACAATACAGTCGGATAACAGTAAGTTCAAATTTGGTCATAGCAACTTCAAAGTCTTCCAATACAGGTTCACGACTGCAACTTCACAGCTTGCCAATGGCAACTTCAGCGTTCTACAATACAGCTGCACAACGGCAACTTCAGCGTTCTACAGTGGCAACTTCAGCGTTCTACAATACAGCTGCACAACGGCAACTTCACAGCTGCACAACGGCAGCGTTTCACCGAGGCAACGTCAAGGCTGCACAATACAATTTGACAACGGCAGCGTTTCACCGAGGCAACGTCAAGGCTGCACAATACAATTTGACAACGGCAGCGTTTCACCGAGGCAACGTCAAGGCTGCACAATACAATTTGACAACGGCAGCGTTTCACCGAGGCAACGTCAAGGCTGCACAATACAATTTGACAACGGCAGCGTTTCACCGAGGCAACGTCAAGGCTGCACAATACAATTTGACAACGGCAGCGTTTCACCGAGGCAACGTCAAGGCTGCACAATACAATTTGACAACGGCAGCGTTTCACCGAGGCAACGTCAAGGCTGCACAATACAATTTGACAACGGCAGCGTTTCACCGAGGCAACGTCAAGGCTGCACAATACAATTTGACAACGGCAGCGTTTCACCGAGGCAACGTCAAGGCTGCACAATACAATTTGACAACGGCAGCGTTTCACCGAGGCAACGTCAAGGCTGCACAATACAATTTGACAACGGCAGCGTTTCACCGAGGCAACGTCAAGGCTGCACAATACAATTTGACAACGGCAGCGTTTCACCGAGGCAACGTCAAGGCTGCACAATACAATTTGACAACGGCAGCGTTTCACCGAGGCAACGTCAAGGCTGCACAATACAATTTGACAACGGCAGCGTTTCACCGAGGCAACGTCAAGGCTGCACAATACAATTTGACAACGGCAGCGTTTCACCGAGGCAACGTCAAGGCTGCACAATACAATTTGACAACGGCAGCGTTTCACCGAGGCAACGTCAAGGCTGCACAATACAATTTGACAACGGCAGCGTTTCACCGAGGCAACGTCAAGGCTGCACAATACAATTTGACAACGGCAGCGTTTCACCGAGGCAACGTCAAGGCTGCACAATACAATTTGACAACGGCAGCGTTTCACCGAGGCAACGTCAAGGCTGCACAATACAATTTGACAACGGCAGCGTTTCACCGAGGCAACGTCAAGGCTGCACAATACAATTTGACAACGGCAGCGTTTCACCGAGGCAACGTCAAGGCTGCACAATACAATTTGACAACGGCAGCGTTTCACCGAGGCAACGTCAAGGCTGCACAATACAATTTGACAACGGCAGCGTTTCACCGAGGCAACGTCAAGGCTGCACAATACAATTTGACAACGGCAGCGTTTCACCGAGGCAACGTCAAGGCTGCACAATACAATTTGACAACGGCAGCGTTTCACCGAGGCAACGTCAAGGCTGCACAATACAATTTGACAACGGCAGCGTTTCACCGAGGCAACGTCAAGGCTGCACAATACAATTTGACAACGGCAGCGTTTCACCGAGGCAACGTCAAGGCTGCACAATACAATTTGACAACGGCAGCGTTTCACCGAGGCAACGTCAAGGCTGCACAATACAATTTGACAACGGCAGCGTTTCACCGAGGCAACGTCAAGGCTGCACAATACAATTTGACAACGGCAGCGTTTCACCGAGGCAACATCAAAGTTTGACAGTACAGTATTACAACGGCAACTTCAGCGTTGTACAATACAGCTGCACAACGGCAACTTCACAGCCGCACAACGGCAACTTCACAGCTGCACAACGGCAACTTCAGCGTTGTACAATACAGCTGCACAACGGCAACTTCACAGCTGCACAACGGCAACTTCACAGCTGCACAACGGCAACTTCAGCGTTGTACAATACAGCTGCACAACGGCAACTTCACAGCTGCACAACGGCAACTTCAACGTTCTACAATAGATGTTGCACAACGGCAACTTCAACGTTCTACAATACAGTCGGATAACAGTAAGTTCAAATTTGGTCATAGCAACTTCAAAGTCTTCCAATACAGGTTCACGACTGCAACTTCACAGCTGCACAACGGCAGCGTTTCACCGAGGCAACGTCAAGGCTGCACAATACAATTTGACAACGGCAGCGTTTCACCGAGGCAACATCAAAGTTTGACAGTACAGTATTACAACGGCAACTTCAGCGTTCTACAATACAGCTGCACAACGGCAACTTCACAGCTGCACAACGGCAACTTCAGCGTTGTACAATACAGCTGCACAACGGCAACTTCACAGCTGCACAACGGCAACTTCAACGTTCTACAATAGATGTTGCACAACGGCAACTTCAACGTTCTACAATACAGTCGGATAACAGTAAGTTCAAATTTGGTCATAGCAACTTCAAAGTCTTCCAATACAGGTTCACGACTGCAACTTCACAGCTGCACAACGGCAGCGTTTCACCGAGGCAACGTCAAGGCTGCACAATACAATTTGACAACGGCAGCGTTTCACCGAGGCAACATCAAAGTTTGACAGTACAGTATTACAACGGCAACTTCAGCGTTCTACAATACAGCTGCACAACGGCAACTTCACAGCTGCACAACGGCAACTTCAGCGTTGTACAATACAGCTGCACAACGGCAACTTCACAGCTGCACAACGGCAACTTCACAGCTGCACAACGGCAACTTCAGCGTTGTACAATACAGCTGCACAACGGCAACTTCACAGCTGCACAACGGCAACTTCAACGTTCTACAATAGATGTTGCACAACGGCAACTTCAACGTTCTACAATACAGTCGGATAACAGTAAGTTCAAATTTGGTCATAGCAACTTCAAAGTCTTCCAATACAGGTTCACGACTGCAACTTCACAGCTGCACAACGGCAGCGTTTCACCGAGGCAACGTCAAGGCTGCACAATACAATTTGACAACGGCAGCGTTTCACCGAGGCAACATCAAAGTTTGACAGTACAGTATTACAACGGCAACTTCAGCGTTCTACAATACAGCTGCACAACGGCAACTTCACAGCTGCACAACGGCAACTTCAGCGTTGTACAATACAGCTGCACAACGGCAACTTCACAGCTGCACAACGGCAACTTCAGCGTTGTACAATACAGCTGCACAACGGCAACTTCAACGTTCTACAATACAGTCGGATAACAGTAAGTTCAAATTTGGTCATAGCAACTTCAACGTTCTACAATACAGTCGGATAACAGTAAGTTCAAATTTGGTCATAGCAACTTCAAAGTCTTCCAATACAGGTTCACGACTGCAACTTCACAGCTGCACAACGGCAGCGTTTCACCGAGGCAACGTCAAGGCTGCACAATACAATTTGACAACGGCAGCGTTTCACCGAGGCAACGTCAAGGCTGCACAATACAATTTGACAACGGCAGCGTTTCACCGAGGCAACGTCAAGGCTGCACAATACAATTTGACAACGGCAGCGTTTCACCGAGGCAACGTCAAGGCTGCACAATACAATTTGACAACGGCAGCGTTTCACCGAGGCAACGTCAAGGCTGCACAATACAATTTGACAACGGCAGCGTTTCACCGAGGCAACGTCAAGGCTGCACAATACAATTTGACAACGGCAGCGTTTCACCGAGGCAACGTCAAGGCTGCACAATACAATTTGACAACGGCAGCGTTTCACCGAGGCAACGTCAAGGCTGCACAATACAATTTGACAACGGCAGCGTTTCACCGAGGCAACGTCAAGGCTGCACAATACAATTTGACAACGGCAGCGTTTCACCGAGGCAACGTCAAGGCTGCACAATACAATTTGACAACGGCAGCGTTTCACCGAGGCAACGTCAAGGCTGCACAATACAATTTGACAACGGCAGCGTTTCACCGAGGCAACGTCAAGGCTGCACAATACAATTTGACAACGGCAGCGTTTCACCGAGGCAACGTCAAGGCTGCACAATACAATTTGACAACGGCAGCGTTTCACCGAGGCAACGTCAAGGCTGCACAATACAATTTGACAACGGCAGCGTTTCACCGAGGCAACGTCAAGGCTGCACAATACAATTTGACAACGGCAGCGTTTCACCGAGGCAACGTCAAGGCTGCACAATACAATTTGACAACGGCAGCGTTTCACCGAGGCAACGTCAAGGCTGCACAATACAATTTGACAACGGCAGCGTTTCACCGAGGCAACGTCAAGGCTGCACAATACAATTTGACAACGGCAGCGTTTCACCGAGGCAACGTCAAGGCTGCACAATACAATTTGACAACGGCAGCGTTTCACCGAGGCAACGTCAAGGCTGCACAATACAATTTGACAACGGCAGCGTTTCACCGAGGCAACGTCAAGGCTGCACAATACAATTTGACAACGGCAGCGTTTCACCGAGGCAACGTCAAGGCTGCACAATACAATTTGACAACGGCAGCGTTTCACCGAGGCAACGTCAAGGCTGCACAATACAATTTGACAACGGCAGCGTTTCACCGAGGCAACGTCAAGGCTGCACAATACAATTTGACAACGGCAGCGTTTCACCGAGGCAACGTCAAGGCTGCACAATACAATTTGACAACGGCAGCGTTTCACCGAGGCAACGTCAAGGCTGCACAATACAATTTGACAACGGCAGCGTTTCACCGAGGCAACGTCAAGGCTGCACAATACAATTTGACAACGGCAGCGTTTCACCGAGGCAACGTCAAGGCTGCACAATACAATTTGACAACGGCAGCGTTTCACCGAGGCAACGTCAAGGCTGCACAATACAATTTGACAACGGCAGCGTTTCACCGAGGCAACGTCAAGGCTGCACAATACAATTTGACAACGGCAGCGTTTCACCGAGGCAACGTCAAGGCTGCACAATACAATTTGACAACGGCAGCGTTTCACCGAGGCAACGTCAAGGCTGCACAATACAATTTGACAACGGCAGCGTTTCACCGAGGCAACGTCAAGGCTGCACAATACAATTTGACAACGGCAGCGTTTCACCGAGGCAACGTCAAGGCTGCACAATACAATTTGACAACGGCAGCGTTTCACCGAGGCAACGTCAAGGCTGCACAATACAATTTGACAACGGCAGCGTTTCACCGAGGCAACGTCAAGGCTGCACAATACAATTTGACAACGGCAGCGTTTCACCGAGGCAACGGCAACGCTGCACAATACAATTTGACAACGGCAGCGTTTCACCGAGGCAACGGCAACGCTGCACAATACAATTTGACAACGGCAGCGTTTCACCGAGGCAACGGCAACGCTGCACAATAGAGTTCCACAATAGCAACTTCAAAGTTTGCTAATGGTAACTTCAAAGTCTTCCAATACAGGTTCACAATTGCAACTTCTGTTTGCCAATGGCAACTTCAAAGATTTACAGTGGCAACTTCAAAGATTTACAGTGGCAACTTCAAAGATTTACAGTGGCAACTTCAAAGATTTACAGTGGCAACTTCAAAGATTTACAGTGGCAACTTCAAAGATTTACAGTGGCAACTTCAAAGATTTACAGTGGCAACTTCAAAGATTTACAGTGGCAACTTCAAAGATTTACAGTGGCAACTTCAAAGATTTACAGTGGCAACTTCAAAGATTTACAGTGGCAACTTCAAAGATTTACAGTGGCAACTTCAAAGATTTACAGTGGCAACTTCAAAGATTTACAGTGGCAACTTCAAAGATTTACAGTGGCAACTTCAAAGATTTACAGTGGCAACTTCAAAGATTTACAGTGGCAACTTCAAAGATTTACAGTGGCAACTTCAAAGATTTACAATACAGTTTCACAACAGCGAGTTCAAAGTTCGCAAATAGCAACCTCAAAGTTTTACAGTAGAGTTTCACAACAGCAACTTCAAAGTTTGCCAATGGCAACTTCAAAGTCTTCCAATACAGGTTCAGAATTGCAACTTCACACTTTTACAACACAGTTTGACAACAGCAACTTCCGAGTTCGCAAATAGCAACCTCAAAGTTTTACAGTAGAGTTTCACAACAGCAACTTCAAAGTTTTACAACACACTTCTAAAACAGGAACTTTGAAGTTTTACAACACAGTTGGACAACAGCAACTTCAAAGTTTGCCAATGGCAAGTTCAAACTTTCACAATACTGGTTAACAACAGCAACACACTTCTAAAACAGGAACTTTGAAGTTTTACAACACAGTTGGACAACAGCAACTTCAAAGTTTGCCAATGGCAAGTTCAAACTTTCACAATACTGGTTAACAACAGCAACACACTTCTAAAACAGGAACTTTGAAGTTTTACAACACAGTTGGACAACAGCAACTTCAAAGTTTCACAATACAGTTTCACAATAGTAATTCAAGGATTTACAACAGCAACGTCAAAGTTTTACAATGGCAACATCAAAGTTTGACAATACAGCTTTACAGTGGCCACTTCAATGTTTTACAATAGAGTTGCACGACGGCGAGTTCAAAGTCTGACACTGCAGTTGCACGACGGCGAGTTCAGCGTTTGGACATAGCAACTTCAAAGTCTTCCAATACAGGTTCACAACGGCAACTTCACAGCTTGCCAATGGCAACATCAAAGTTTGACAGTACAGTATTACAAGAGCAACTTCCGCGTTCTACCGTGGCAACTTCCGCGTTCTACCGTGGCAACTTCCGCGTTCTACCGTGGCAACTTCCGCGTTCTACCGTGGCAACTTCCGCGTTCTACCGTGGCAACTTCCGCGTTCTACCGTGGCAACTTCCGCGTTCTACCGTGGCAACTTCCGCGTTCTACCGTGGCAACTTCCGCGTTCTACCGTGGCAACTTCCGCGTTCTACCGTGGCAACTTCCGCGTTCTACCGTGGCAACTTCCGCGTTCTACCGTGGCAACTTCCGCGTTCTACCGTGGCAACTTCCGCGTTCTACCGTGGCAACTTCCGCGTTCTACCGTGGCAACTTCCGCGTTCTACCGTGGCAACTTCCGCGTTCTACCGTGGCAACTTCCGCGTTCTACAATACAGCTGCACAACGGCAACTTCACAGCTGCACAACGGCAGCGTTTCACCGAGGCAGCGTCAAGGCTGCACAACGGCAACTTCACAGCTGCACAACGGCAGCGTTTCACCGAGGCAGCGTCAAGGCTGCACAACGGCAACTTCACAGCTGCACAACGGCAGCGTTTCACCGAGGCAGCGTCAAGGCTGCACAACGGCAACTTCACAGCTGCACAACGGCAGCGTTTCACCGAGGCAGCGTCAAGGCTGCACAATACAATTTGACAACGGCAGCGTTTCACCGAGGCAACGTCAAGGCTGCACAATACAATTTGACAACGGCAGCGTTTCACCGAGGCAACGTCAAGGCTGCACAATACAATTTGACAACGGCAGCGTTTCACCGAGGCAACGTCAAGGCTGCACAATACAATTTGACAACGGCAGCGTTTCACCGAGGCAACGTCAAAGTTTGACAGTACAGTATTACAACGGCAACTTCAGCGTTGTACAGTACAGCTGCACAACGGCAACTTCAGCGTTCTACAATAGATGTTGCACAAGGGCAACTTCAGCGTTCTACAATAGATGTTGCACAAGGGCAATTTCAGCGTTGTACAGTACAGCTGCACAACGGCAACTTCAGCGTTCTACAGTGGCAACTTCAGCGTTGTACAGTACAGCTGCACAACGGCAACTTCAGCGTTCTACAGTGGCAACTTCAGCGTTGTACAGTACAGCTGCACAACGGCAACTTCACAGCTGCACAACGGCAACTTCAGCGTTCTACAGTGGCAACTTCAGCGTTGTACGATACAGCTGCACAAGGGCAACTTCAGCGTTCTACGATACAGCTGAACAACGGCAACTTCACAGCTGCACAAGGGCAACTTCAGCGTTCTACAATAGATGTTGCACAAGGGCAACTTCAGCGTTCTACAATAGATGTTGCACAAGGGCAACTTCAGCGTTCTACAATACAGTCGGATAACAGTAAGTTTAAATTTGGTCATAGCAACTTCAAAGTCTTCCAATACAGGTTCACGACTGCAACTTCACAGCTTGCCAAAAGCAACATCAAAGTTTGACAGTACAGTATTACAACGGCAACTTCAGCGTTCTACAATAGGTGTTGCACAACGGCAACTTCAGCGTTCTACAGTGGCAACTTCAGCGTTCTACAATAGGTGTTGCACAACGGCAACTTCAGCGTTCTACAATACAGTCGGATAACAGTAAGTTCAAATTTGGTCATAGTAACTTCAAAGTCTTCCAATACAGGTTCACGACTGCAACTTCACAGCTTGCCAATGGCAACATCAAAGTTTGACAGTACAGCTGCACAACGGCAACTTCAGCGTTCTACAGTGGCAACTTCACCGAGGCAGCGTCAAGGCTGCACAACGGCAACTTCACAGCTGCACAACGGCAGCGTTTCACCGAGGCAGCGTCAAGGCTGCACAACGGCAACTTCACAGCTGCACAACGGCAGCGTTTCACCGAGGCAGCGTCAAGGCTGCACAACGGCAACTTCACAGCTGCACAACGGCAGCGTTTCACCGAGGCAGCGTCAAGGCTGCACAACGGCAACTTCACAGCTGCACAACGGCAGCGTTTCACCGAGGCAGCGTCAAGGCTGCACAACGGCAACTTCACAGCTGCACAACGGCAGCGTTTCACCGAGGCAGCGTCAAGGCTGCACAATACAATTTGACAACGGCAGCGTTTCACCGAGGCAACGTCAAGGCTGCACAATACAATTTGACAACGGCAGCGTTTCACCGAGGCAACATCAAAGTTTGACAGTACAGTATTACAACGGCAACTTCAGCGTTGTACAATACAGCTGCACAACGGCAACTTCACAGCTGCACAACGGCAACTTCAGCGTTGTACAATACAGCTGCACAACGGCAACTTCACAGCTGCACAACGGCAACTTCAGCGTTGTACAATACAGCTGCACAACGGCAACTTCACAGCTGCACAACGGCAACTTCAGCGTTGTACAATACAGCTGCACAACGGCAACTTCACAGCTGCACAACGGCAACTTCAGCGTTGTACAATACAGCTGCACAACGGCAACTTCACAGCTGCACAACGGCAACTTCACAGCTGCACAACGGCAACTTCAGCGTTGTACAATACAGCTGCACAACGGCAACTTCACAGCTGCACAACGGCAACTTCAACGTTCTACAATAGATGTTGCACAACGGCAACTTCAACGTTCTACAATACAGTCGGATAACAGTAAGTTCAAATTTGGTCATAGCAACTTCAAAGTCTTCCAATACAGGTTCACGACTGCAACTTCACAGCTGCACAACGGCAGCGTTTCACCGAGGCAACGTCAAGGCTGCACAATACAATTTGACAACGGCAGCGTTTCACCGAGGCAACATCAAAGTTTGACAGTACAGTATTACAACGGCAACTTCAGCGTTCTACAATACAGCTGCACAACGGCAACTTCACAGCTGCACAACGGCAACTTCAGCGTTGTACAATACAGCTGCACAACGGCAACTTCACAGCTGCACAACGGCAACTTCAACGTTCTACAATAGATGTTGCACAACGGCAACTTCAACGTTCTACAATACAGTCGGATAACAGTAAGTTCAAATTTGGTCATAGCAACTTCAAAGTCTTCCAATACAGGTTCACGACTGCAACTTCACAGCTGCACAACGGCAGCGTTTCACCGAGGCAACGTCAAGGCTGCACAATACAATTTGACAACGGCAGCGTTTCACCGAGGCAACATCAAAGTTTGACAGTACAGTATTACAACGGCAACTTCAGCGTTCTACAATACAGCTGCACAACGGCAACTTCACAGCTGCACAACGGCAACTTCAGCGTTGTACAATACAGCTGCACAACGGCAACTTCACAGCTGCACAACGGCAACTTCAACGTTCTACAATAGATGTTGCACAACGGCAACTTCAACGTTCTACAATATAGTCGGATAACAGTAAGTTCAAATTTGGTCATAGCAACTTCAAAGTCTTCCAATACAGGTTCACGACTGCAACTTCACGGCTGCACAACGGCAGCGTTTCACCGAGGCAACGTCAAGGCTGCACAACGGCAGCGTTTCACCGAGGCAACGTCAAGGCTGCACAACGGCAGCGTTTCACCGAGGCAACGTCAAGGCTGCACAACGGCAGCGTTTCACCGAGGCAACGTCAAGGCTGCACAACGGCAGCGTTTCACCGAGGCAACGTCAAGGCTGCACAATACAATTTGACAACGGCAGCGTTTCACCGAGGCAACGTCAAGGCTGCACAATACAATTTGACAACGGCAGCGTTTCACCGAGGCAACATCAAAGTTTGACAGTACAGTATTACAACGGCAACTTCAGCGTTCTACAATACAGCTGCACAACGGCAACTTCACAGCTGCACAACGGCAACTTCAGCGTTGTACAATACAGCTGCACAACGGCAACTTCACAGCTGCACAACGGCAACTTCAACGTTCTACAATAGATGTTGCACAACGGCAACTTCAACGTTCTACAATATAGTCGGATAACAGTAAGTTCAAATTTGGTCATAGCAACTTCAAAGTCTTCCAATACAGGTTCACGACTGCAACTTCACGGCTGCACAACGGCAGCGTTTCACCGAGGCAACGTCAAGGCTGCACAACGGCAGCGTTTCACCGAGGCAACGTCAAGGCTGCACAATACAATTTGACAACGGCAGCGTTTCACCGAGGCAACGTCAAGGCTGCACAATACAATTTGACAACGGCAGCGTTTCACCGAGGCAACATCAAAGTTTGACAGTACAGTATTACAACGGCAACTTCAGCGTTGTACAATACAGCTGCACAACGGCAACTTCACAGCTGCACAACGGCAACTTCAGCGTTGTACAATACAGCTGCACAACGGCAACTTCACAGCTGCACAACGGCAACTTCAACGTTCTACAATAGATGTTGCACAACGGCAACTTCAACGTTCTACAATATAGTCGGATAACAGTAAGTTCAAATTTGGTCATAGCAACTTCAAAGTCTTCCAATACAGGTTCACGACTGCAACTTCACGGCTGCACAACGGCAGCGTTTCACCGAGGCAACGTCAAGGCTGCACAACGGCAGCGTTTCACCGAGGCAACGTCAAGGCTGCACAACGGCAGCGTTTCACCGAGGCAACGTCAAGGCTGCACAACGGCAGCGTTTCACCGAGGCAACGTCAAGGCTGCACAACGGCAGCGTTTCACCGAGGCAACGTCAAGGCTGCACAACGGCAGCGTTTCACCGAGGCAACGTCAAGGCTGCACAACGGCAGCGTTTCACCGAGGCAACGTCAAGGCTGCACAACGGCAGCGTTTCACCGAGGCAACGTCAAGGCTGCACAACGGCAGCGTTTCACCGAGGCAACGTCAAGGCTGCACAACGGCAGCGTTTCACCGAGGCAACGTCAAGGCTGCACAACGGCAGCGTTTCACCGAGGCAACGTCAAGGCTGCACAACGGCAGCGTTTCACCGAGGCAACGTCAAGGCTGCACAACGGCAGCGTTTCACCGAGGCAACGTCAAGGCTGCACAACGGCAGCGTTTCACCGAGGCAACGTCAAGGCTGCACAACGGCAGCGTTTCACCGAGGCAACGTCAAGGCTGCACAACGGCAGCGTTTCACCGAGGCAACGTCAAGGCTGCACAACGGCAGCGTTTCACCGAGGCAACGTCAAGGCTGCACAACGGCAGCGTTTCACCGAGGCAACGTCAAGGCTGCACAACGGCAGCGTTTCACCGAGGCAACGTCAAGGCTGCACAACGGCAGCGTTTCACCGAGGCAACGTCAAGGCTGCACAACGGCAGCGTTTCACCGAGGCAACGTCAAGGCTGCACAACGGCAGCGTTTCACCGAGGCAACGTCAAGGCTGCACAACGGCAGCGTTTCACCGAGGCAACGTCAAGGCTGCACAACGGCAGCGTTTCACCGAGGCAACGTCAAGGCTGCACAACGGCAGCGTTTCACCGAGGCAACGTCAAGGCTGCACAACGGCAGCGTTTCACCGAGGCAACGTCAAGGCTGCACAATACAATTTGACAACGGCAGCGTTTCACCGAGGCAACGTCAAGGCTGCACAATACAATTTGACAACGGCAGCGTTTCACCGAGGCAACGTCAAGGCTGCACAATACAATTTGACAACGGCAGCGTTTCACCGAGGCAACGGCAACGCTGCACAATAGAGTTCCACAATAGCAACTTCAAAGTTTGGTAATGGTAACTTCAAAGTCTTCCAATACAGGTTCACAATTGCAACTTCTGTTTGCCAATGGCAACTTCAAAGATTTACAGTGGCAACTTCAAAGATTTACAGTGGCAACTTCAAAGATTTACAGTGGCAACTTCAAAGATTTACAGTGGCAACTTCAAAGATTTACAGTGGCAACTTCAAAGATTTACAGTGGCAACTTCAAAGATTTACAGTGGCAACTTCAAAGATTTACAGTGGCAACTTCAAAGATTTACAGTGGCAACTTCAAAGATTTACAGTGGCAACTTCAAAGATTTACAGTGGCAACTTCAAAGATTTACAGTGGCAACTTCAAAGATTTACAGTGGCAACTTCAAAGATTTACAATACAGTTTCACAACAGCGAGTTCAAAGTTCGCAAATAGCAACCTCAAAGTTTTACAGTAGAGTTTCACAACAGCAACTTCAAAGTTTGCCAATGGCAACTTCAAAGTCTTCCAATACAGGTTCAGAATTGCAACTTCACACTTTTACAACACAGTTTGACAACAGCAACTTCCGAGTTCGCAAATAGCAACCTCAAAGTTTTACAGTAGAGTTTCACAACAGCAACTTCAAAGTTTTACAACACACTTCTAAAACAGGAACTTTGAAGTTTTACAACACAGTTGGACAACAGCAACTTCAAAGTTTGCCAATGGCAAGTTCAAACTTTCACAATACTGGTTAACAACAGCAACACACTTCTAAAACAGGAACTTTGAAGTTTTACAACACAGTTGGACAACAGCAACTTCAAAGTTTCACAATACAGTTTCACAATAGTAATTCAAGGATTTACAACAGCAACGTCAAAGTTTTACAATGGCAACATCAAAGTTTGACAATACAGCTTTACAGTGGCCACTTCAATGTTTTACAATAGAGTTGCACGACGGCGAGTTCAAAGTCTGACACTGCAGTTGCACGACGGCGAGTTCAGCGTTTGGACATAGCAACTTCAAAGTCTTCCAATACAGGTTCACAACGGCAACTTCACAGCTTGCCAATGGCAACATCAAAGTTTGACAGTACAGTATTACAAGAGCAACTTCCGCGTTCTACCGCGGCAACTTCCGCGTTCTACCGCGGCAACTTCCGCGTTCTACCGCGGCAACTTCCGCGTTCTACCGCGGCAACTTCCGCGTTCTACCGCGGCAACTTCCGCGTTCTACCGCGGCAACTTCCGCGTTCTACCGCGGCAACTTCCGCGTTCTACCGCGGCAACTTCCGCGTTCTACCGCGGCAACTTCCGCGTTCTACCGCGGCAACTTCCGCGTTCTACCGCGGCAACTTCCGCGTTCTACCGCGGCAACTTCCGCGTTCTACCGCGGCAACTTCCGCGTTCTACCGCGGCAACTTCCGCGTTCTACCGCGGCAACTTCCGCGTTCTACCGCGGCAACTTCCGCGTTCTACCGCGGCAACTTCCGCGTTCTACCGTGGCAACTTCCGCGTTTTACCACACAGTTCCACAACAGCAACTTCACAGTTTTATAGTGGCAACTTCACGGTTTTACAACACAGTTCTCAAACGGCAACTTCACGGTTTTACAACACAGTTCTATAACAGCAACTTCACAGTTTTACCACACAGTTTGACAACAGCAACTTCCAAGTTTGGCAATGGCAACTACAAAGTTTCGCAATACTGGTTAACAACAGCAACTTCCAAGTTTGGCAATGGCAACTACAAAGTTTCGCAATACTGGTTAACAACAGCAACTTCCAAGTTTGGCAATGGCAACTACAAAGTTTCGCAATACTGGTTAACAACAGCAACTTCCAAGTTTGGCAATGGCAACTTCAAAGTTTCGCAGTACTGGTTAACAACAGCAACTTCAAAGTTTCGCAGTACTGGTTAACAACAGCAACTTCAAAGTTTTACAACGGCAACTTCGACGTTTTACCGTGGCAACTTCAAACTCTGATACTACCGTTTCACAGCGGCAACTTCAAGGTTTTACCGCGGCAACTTCAAGGTTTTACAACACAGTTTTACAACAGCAACTTCAAAGTTTTATAGTGGCAACCTCAAGGTTTTACAGTACAGTTTGACAACATCAACTTCAAAGTTTGCCAATAGTAACTTCAAAGTTTTATAATACCGTTTCACAATAGCAACCTCCAAGTTTTTCAATACGGTTTTACACTGGCAACTTCTAAGTTTTACAATAGAGTTTGATAATGGCAACTTCCCAGTTTTACAACGGCAACTTCCAAGTTTAACAATACAGTTTTCCAATGGCAACTTTAAAGTTAGACAGTGGCAATTCAAAGTTTTACAATACAGTTTGACAATGGCAACTTCAAAGTTTGACAATACACTTTTATATTGGCACCTTGAAAGTTTGACAAGTCCAACTTCAAAGTTTTATGAAACAGTTTGACAACATCAACCTCAAAGTTTTCCAATAGCAGCTTCAAAGTTTTACACCACAGTTTGACAACGGCAACTTCAAAGTTTGCCAATGCCAACTTCAAAGGTTTACAACACATTTTGACAACAGTGACGTCAAAGTTGTACAAAGGCAACTTCAAAGTTTTACAATACAGGTTAACAAAAGCAACTTTAAAGTTTTACAATACTGTTCTACAGCAGCAACTTCAAAGTTTTATAACGGGGCAATAGTGGGGGAGTGTTTGTATCCTTGGGGAAGTCGGTTAAAGGTATATTGTATTCCTTCCCAAGTGAATGCAAATTGAGGTTTATCCTCCTCTTGAAGAGGAATCATAAAAAACATATCCTTAACATCCAATGTGGACATCCATGGGTGATGTTCTGCTTGGATTTGAGTGACTAGGTCAGCAATGTTAGGAACAGCAGCTGTGAGTAGCACTGTATTACTATTAAGCCTCCTGTAGTCAACCGTCAGTTGCCATCTGCCGTCGGGTTTCCGTACTGGCCATACTGGAGAATTATAGGGCGAATGTACTCTAGTTATAATGCCACGATTCTCCAAGTCTTTGATCACCTCTCTGAGCCCTGCTTTAGCAGCGGCCGGTAAAGGATATTGATTAACCTTCGTTACTCTGGAAGGGGGTAACTTAATGGCTGCTTCAAGCACCCGAACTTCACATGGTGGGGCTCCAAAGCTCCACACTGTTCCATCAGGCAGTTTCCAGACTTTGTTTGCTAGGACATCAAATCCTAGTATATTATTTCGATACGGACCAATGACCACCTTTATCTTAGTCATTCAATTTTCCCCTGGAAGCCAAACACATATTTTACTAATTGGTCTGGTTTCAGGGACTCCAGTTACTCCTATTATATTTATTTTTTTCCGGGTAGGGGTCAATCCTAAACTTTTAGCTGTTTTTTCAGTGATAACACTTATTTGGGCTCCAGTATCAATTAGAAAATGTACAGGTATTCATCTGGGGCCAGTGGCTAAAATAATATATGGATCAATATGCTGGTTAGGCCATTCTAAGCTGGATATTACGCGAGTGGGTCGGCCTGAAATTCCCCCCGCGCTTCCTAGTTTTTTAGATCAATCAAATCCTTCCTTAAGCCTGAGTAAGGGTTGGCAGGAGCAGAGGGTTTACTCTCCTGCATTTTGGCAATATCAGTGCCTTCCATAGCCTTGCTAATAGGCTGCTCCACCAGGTTTATTATTGTACGAATGTTTTCTGTGGACTGTCCATGTAACACTGAGCGGGGTATTCCTAATGCTAATGCCTTTTTCCATAGTTCATTGCGCTGAGAGTCAAAACGAGAATAGATTTTCTGAGGGGGACAGGAGTTATTCTCCGCAAAAAATCGTGCCTATCGGACTCAGCGCTGTGAATCTGAACCTTCCTCTAACCAGCCCATCTCTCTACCATAAATCACTATTTCTTGTAATAATTCCCCCCATGTTAAAACAGGCTGTGGTTGGGGTTGCAAGTATTATGATCAATTGCCCGTATAACTTTTTCTTTTAGATTTTGCACATAAATTTTCAAGACGTCAGGGAGACCTCTAATTAACGGTTTAAGGTGGACCGGATCAACTGGAGCAGCAAGGGGAATACCCTGCTCCCCGCGCTTGTACGTAGCTTGTATACAGGCAGCCTTTTGCACTGATTCAGCCAGCCTAGATAATCCAGCCGTTTTAATAGTCAGAGGTTCACCTCGTTCTCTAGAATCTAGTCCCCCTGCCCAGTAGGCAACTCTGAGGGTCAAGGGTTGGTTCCCCACGGGACCCTGATCAAGGAATACACCAGGACCCCAATATCCCCTAGCTTCCTCCTCGCTCAGCAAGACTCGATCCCCTCCATTCAATGATACACGCCATAAATATTCAGTTTCACTCTCCCCCAGCTTGCGTGAAAATTTCTCTTGCATTTGTGCGAGCTCAGGTCCCGACCACGGGGTGGTTAGGGTTGTAGTTAAGTTTCGATTGTTCCTGGCCCTCGACTGTACCTCCATTTTAATGAGGGGTCGAATTTCAATATTACTTGCCCCATCGGATTCATCATCTGGGTGACCCCAGATATCCCCGTCCCAAGTGTCAGGATCGGCACACATAACTAGATTCCTGACTTGGGCGGGAGAGGGAGTTGGAGCACTTGATAACAACAGTTTTAATTTTCCTAGTAATTTTCTGTTCTTCTCCCTTTCAGAATTTAATTCATCTTTCAGAAACACATTTTCAACCTCCAATTGTCCATTATGAACACTCAAGGCCGCACTTATCTTTCGTTCTGCCTCTAAAGCAGTTTTGGTCACTTCCACTTCAGTTTCTAGTGCCCTGAATTTTGTAGCTTCAATGAGATCAGCTGCACCCGTTATTTTTGCTGTCTCAGATTTCAGTGCCTCCTCCTGTGCACAAGTTAGACATGCTCCAAAAATAGTGCACAGGATACCTTTACCTTTCCCATTTTTCTTTTTCTTTTGTTCCTTCCTACACTGCTCTACCCATGCCACCACTTTCTCTTTACTTCTCCACAATTTCTTTGCCATCTCCTTTTCTAACAGAGAAGGTTTACAACCATGTTTCTGCAATAGTTCCTCCATTGTATCCTGCCGACTACGCCAAATTAATGTGGCGGAAAAGGACTTAACTGCAAGGTTCAAGCAAACGACTTGAACTTCACTCACAGACTTAACTGCAAGGTTCAAGCAAACGACTTGAACTTCACTCACAGACTTAACTGCAAGGTTCAAGCAAACGACTTGAACTTCACTTACAGACTTAACTGCAAGGTTCAAGCAAATAATTTATTTGAACTTCACTTACAGACTTAACATGCCACTAATTGCAGGTTTTACAGATACAATGGAGGAATGCACTATTGCAATTTTTGAAGGCAAGAGTAGTACATTGTTACAACCACAAGTGATTCGCAGACAACCACAAGCACACACGCATTTGCAAACTTAAAGCGTAAACGATATTCACTTACCCCTCCAGGTAAGGGCTTTCAATCCCAGGGAAGTTACCTCGACCGGCGTCCCGATCAAGGAGGGGAAGGACTTCCTTCACAAGCTAACTGTATAGTTGGCAAAGTGACTCCCCCATTTCCAACCTGAATCTTAGAGTTTTTATCCCCTGACTTGTGGAATGCTGTGTATGACTATGTCTGAGTGGATTATGATATATGCCTAAATGGATTATGTATATCTGAGCCTTTGTTGGTCTGTGATTGTTTGAATACACAAGGTTGTAATTTGCAACTAAATAGTGGTTGGATTGAGACTCAGGGTATACTATTTGTTAAGGGATTTCAAGGCTCCGTTCAGGTTTTGGTTCTTTGAATGGTGCAGCCACCGCCCTGTTTAGTTTAGGGTTTATCAGACAACCCAAGGCTAAGCTGTCTCCACAGCTCCCCGTGAGTCATCTCTGCAGAGACAGGGCCTCAAGGCAATCCAAGGCTGGGTCGCTTTTGTAACCCCCCATGAGTCACCTGTGTGCACTAGACATGTTGAAACTTGTTTGTGAACTATGAGCTGGACAATCCACACAGCACCGTCAAAGTTTGTCAGTACAGTTTTACATCGGCAACTTCAAGGTTTTGCAAGACAGTTTTACCTTGCCACCTCCCAAGTTTGACAATGGCACCTTCCAAGTTTGACCATATTAACCTCGAAGTTTGATACTAGCAAACGGAAAGTTACCTACTCGGGAGGTGGGGTCTGGGGAGGGTCTACCTACTCCGTGGTCCAGCCTGCTCATTAGGGGTGCGGACTTCGGCTCAGGGGAGGGGCTACGTAATAGGGGTGGGGCCCACGGAGGGCTCATCTACCGGGGTGGTGCATAGCTAAGGACGGGGCGGGGCCTGGGGCCTGCTCATCCCGGGGCGGGTGCTTGGGGGCAGTGCCTGCTCATCCTGGGGCGGGTGCTTGGGGCACGGAGTACCTCATTAGGGGACAGGTGGGTGGGGAAGGGGCATGTACATACTCTATAAATAAAAATATTAAAAATATAACATTTGGTGCAGCAGTAGAAATTGGCTTCCTCCCCAGGAGCAAATTTTTTTTTTTTCTTTTTTTTTATTCTTAGCTCCTGGGGAGTCTACCATTCCCTACTGCGGCTTTTTTTTTTTTTTTTTAAACTTTTAATTTAAGTTAAAATTTTTAAATGCAGCAGTGCTGCAAAACCTGAGCGAAGCGCTGCAGTGCTGCAAAACCTGAGCGAAGCGCTGCAGTGCTGCAAAACCTGAGCGAAGCGCTGCAGTGCTGCAAAACCTGAGCGAAGCGCTGCAGTGCTGCAAAACCTGAGCGAAGCGCTGCAGTGCTGCAAAACCTGAGCGAAGCGCTGCAGTGCTGCAAAACCTGAGCGAAGCGCTGCAGTGCTGCAAAACCTGAGCGAAGCGCTGCAGTGCTGCAAAACCTGAGCGAAGCGCTGCAGTGCTGCACAGTTGCAGTAGAAAATGGCTTTTGCCCTGGGAGTAAATCTTTTACCTTGATTTTTAAATTCTTTACTCCCAAGGACCATGCCATCTGCTACTGCTTTTTTATTTGAAACTTCAGTTTGCCAATGCCAACTTCCAAGTTTTACTACACAGTTTCACAACAGCGATGTCAGAGTTTGCCAATGCCAACTTCCAAGTTTCTCTACACAGCATTTTCCAACAACTCTACACAGCATTTTCCGATGTATCAGTCTTTTCCACATTCCTCGCTCCCATTACGTACATCACGTCACATCCAGAAGTTTTCCTCCCCGAGGTGACGCTACCTGCACGATCCCTGTTCCCGGGCAGAAAATGAGTGAGCTCCGCTCCTCTTCACAGATGGGCCACTTCCACACCTAGGCACAAAAATAAAAAACTGAAATGTATCATTACATCACAAACTACAAACACCACCCAAAGACTTTACAAACCCACAACAGAAAAATACAGTTACACCCACATGCTTTACAACCCTATCCTCCTCAACGCAAGCTATCTAGTTCAACTCCCCCCACCCTTCACCCGCAAAATCCTCTACTGTCTTCCAAAGACCATCCGCTGAACAACATAATTCCCTGGACTAAGTGGCAATTGCCACGTTCCAGGGGAGCGCTCCACAGGAATGCCGTTCCCGGGAGCCTTGAAGAAAATCATCCTGCCTGCCAAAACCCCAGCCCGAGCCTGACCCCTGTTCGAACATTGGCGACGAACATTGCCTCACGGAGCGACTGGGACTGGGGAAAAAAAAAAAACCCAGCTGGGGGAAAAAAAAAAAAAAAAAAAAAAAAATCCCCTGGCTGGGGTTTTTTAATTCTAATTGTATTATTTTAATTGTAGTTGCCTGACAAACATCTCTACTCTACATCCAACGTTAAAGGAAAAAAAATTAGAAGGCTAAACCACATAACCCTACAAGGTTACACACATTCACAACACACCATGCATTCAGATCACACACACACCAGCCCTCACTCTCAACTAACCCATCCCACCTCCAAAGGCTTTCAAGGGGCCATCACCCCTTACCCACAGCACCCGAGGCCTCAAGAATCACCCTGCCTGCAAAAACCCAGGACCCAGCCCAACCTCCTACCAAGCTCCCCACACACTATACTTCCATTACGGCAATACTTCAACACACGCCATCTCCGCCACACGTAGATTTTCAATCCGATACTTAGCTTTCGTAGTGGCGCATGTCACGGTCCAAGCTCCGTAGCAGCCACATCGCCTAAAAGCAAAGTTCCTTCAATTGCCTCGCACCCCGAGATCACCTACAAAAACCACACACAAAACTGTTGAATACACACTTCACCCTTGGCATAAAAACATCCTCCACTGCTCCAGTCTCCTGCTTCCCACCTATTCCAAAACCAAAAACCTCAATGCCTTACCCATTTCTAGAAGATGACCACAAAGTGCCCACATACACAATATGAACACCAGTACCCAGTTACTGCCTTACCATATGCTACCTCACAATCCACTTGCAACCCACTCCAGTACTCACATACAATAACACAAAAATCATTTAAGCCTCTATGTCAACAATCTGAGCATATCAACAACATGTCACCCGTACACTCTTATTACTGTTCCACCTACCCCTGACTCGACATCCCCGGGCAGAGCAGCTCCAAGCCAAACACACCCGTGCACAAACACACACAACACATAACAGTACAAACAAGGTGATTCCAAGAGAGAGAAAACTCTCAGCAAGAAGAATGACTCCCGGACGGGAGTTGCCATCCGGCAAGATGACCTACACTGTCTAAAGCAATGAGGCCAGGAGGCTCTATGGCGGACCCCGAGAAGAGGAGTCGAACGTAACGGCCCATTACAAGATGGTACTGTCAAAACCAAGATGATGGATGCCTAAGAAGCCTGTCATCAAGACCTAAGGACATCAAGATGCGGGGAAGAAGTCCCAGTCTGAGAAAACACACGGCTAGAGAGCAGAGCTGCCGATGCAGCCTGGAAGAGAGCCGCAAAAGAGAACCAGCTGGTACCTTCTGACACCGATCCACGCTTTAGAGCTCCGAACGCAAAAAAAGAAGTGGCCGATTGGCACACTGCTGATGAGTAAGGGCATTCAAGACCCTAGGAATTGTGCCCGAAGCACATGCCACGCTCCCTGAGCGCAAAGACTGGTGATGGCGCCGAGACCCAAGAAAGGTTGAAGGCACAGAAGACACACTACACAAACCGCACACCACCACAGATGCAGGCTGGAACTGCCCTGCCCGGCACATGCTGGTCTCGTGCTGAAAAGCAACCCGTTGCCTTCACCTGCCCAAAGGGCACTGCTCCTGGACAGCCCTCTCTCCTAGGCTAACTTTAAAACCCCTCCCTGCAATTCCCAGCTTCGTACCTCCCTCCCAGCCTCTCCCCAGCCCTAGTCCCTTAATTAACTTTCAGAGGTCCGAGGGTCCAAATCCATCCTTAACAAAAACCACACAGGGTAACCGGGACGTTCCTCCAGTCAACACAGACTTCGTCGTCATCTGCAATAAAACAAAAAAACCAAACTAAACAACGAGAGTATCAGAGAAGAGAATAAGCAGCCCATCAGCCAACACCAACTACTTTCCCAACCCCCACTTCATCACAAGCACCACAGTGTTATGCTTACCTGCACATTCCAGAGTCAGACCCTGCGGCCATCATCACTCATGGTACCTAAAGTAACAAGACACACAAAATTAGCATGGCACTCATGAGAAGTCACCCGCCCCATGCTCCTCCTCCCTAATCCACAGCTCACCTCAAACGCTCATCCCCTTCCAAAGGTGGCCCGCACAGCACCTGCAAAACAAAAAGGTAAATGCTTAACCAAGCAGCCACATAAGACTTTGCCATTCAACACCAACCCAGCCAACAACCGCCTCACCTTCTCAGACTGCTCATCGGCCAGCGGCTTTGCTCCTCCGAGGCTGCGTGCGCCACCTGCAAAAACCAAAGCAGAAGACGCATGCTGAGACACCGCCCGAAACCTCAGCCTGCCCCCATCGACTGCCATCTCCCACTCCTTTACCTCAGCCACTTGCATGCCCCGCCTCTTCCGTCAACAGCTTGCCACATCAAGGCATGCATACAACCTGCAAAACACAAACGACAAGGGATGCTTTCAACTTTGCCAACAATACAACACCTCCAAAGGAACCCTTGCTTCAACCCATTAGTCGTGGCTCACCTTGCCCACGTCACCTCCGGTGCCAATAGCCTGCTTCACACCTTCAAAATAAAAGAAAGAGAGAACCCTATAAGCTAGTCATGGAGCCACCAGCTGCATCTTCCCTCTGACTCCACTCACAGGCCCACCTTCTTATGGTGCTCCGCTCCCCTCCTCCATCGCTCTACGGCATACATCTTCTCCCGCCGCATCTGAAAAAAAAAAAAACCAAATGTATTGAACAAGTCACACAGACTCAGAGCAAGAGCTGAACAAATCCAAAGGTCTTGATTCCATCTAGGAAGACCATCGGCAGTCCAACTACAGCCTGCCAGTTAAAAAAAAAAAAAAAAACAAAAAAAAAAAACAAAAAAAAAAAAAAAAAAACAAAACAAAAAAAAAAACACACCACACCAAACTTTAAGCCCACCACATGTAAGCCTTAACACCTTAGAGATTCAAATGTGCTTCACTACCCCTCAACAGCCCCTGCCACACGGCTCCAATCGTCTCCGTAAAACACTATCGGCACGGCTGTCCACACAGCCCGCCGATGGCTACACGATCGCAGATGACTGTACAACCCTCGCCTAAACGGTCCAGGCACGTCAACGTTTCACCTGTAGACTCTTACTGCTGTTCCACCTACCCCTGACTCTACATCCCCGGGCAGAGCAGCTCCGAGCCAAACACACCCGCGCGCAGAACGTCACCAGGTGGAACGCAACCAACAAGGTGATTCCAAGAGAGAGAAAACTCTCGGCAAGAAGAATGAGCCCCGGACGGGAGGCGCAGTCAGGCAAGACGACCTACGGGGCCGCAAACGCGAGGCCAGGAGGCTCTACGGCAGACCCCAAGAAGAGGAGTCGAACGTAATGGCCCGTTACAAGACGGCACTGTCAAAACCGAGACGATGGATGTGCTGAAAGCCTGGCGTCAAGACCTAAGGACGTCAGGATGCGGGGAAGAAGTCCCGGTCCCAGAAAACGGACGGCTAGAGAGCGGAGCCGCCGACCCAGCCCGGAAGAACGCTGCAAAAGAGGACCGGCCGGAACCTGCCGAGACCGATCCACGCTTTAGAGCTCCGAACGCAAGAAAAGAAGCGCCCCGTTGGCACCGTGCCGATGAGTACGGGCATTCGAGACCCTAGGGACGGCACCCGAAGCGCGTGCCGTGCTCCTCTGGCGCAAAGTGCGACGAGGACATCGAGACCCGAGGAAGGTCTAAGGCACAGAAGACGGACTACGCAAACTACACACCACCGCGGACGCAGGCTGGAACTGCCCTGCCCGGCACACGCAGGAATCGTGCTGAAAAGCAACCCGCTCCCTTCACCTGCCCAAAGGGGACTGCTCCTGGACAGCCCTCTCTCCTAGGCTAACTTTAAAACCCCTCCCTGCAATTCCCAGCTTCGTCCCTTCCTCCCAGCCTCTCCCCAGCCCTGGTCCCTCAACTTAGCTTTCAGGGGGCCGAGGGTCTGAATCCATTATCCGGAAAAACCACACGGGCTAACCGGGATATTCCTGCCATCGCCAGGCTCCTCTTCGTCATCTGCAGGTCAAAAAAAAAAAAAAAAAAAAACCAAACAGAAACACCCAAACCAAACCAGAAAAGGGAGCAAGCATCTCATCGGCCAACGCCAACTTCTGCCCCAACTCCCCGCTCCTCACAAGCGCCACCGCGTTACGCTTACCCGCTCATTCCAGAGTCAGACCCTGCGGCCATCGTCGCTTGTGGTACCTAAGGTACCAAGACGCACCAAACTAGCATGGCGCTCCTGAGAAGTCACCAGCCCCACACTCCTCCTCGCTAATCCACAGCTCCCCTCAAGTGCTCATCCAATTCCAAAGGTGGCCCGCACCAGCCCCATGCTCCTCCTCCCTAATCCACAGCTCCCCTCAAGCGCTCATCCAATTCCAAAGGTGGCCCACACAGCACCTCCAGAACAAAAGCTAAATGCTTAACCGAGCGGCGGCATTAATACTTTGCCATTCAATACCAACCCAGCCGACAACCGCCTCACCTTCTCGGACCGCTCATCAGCATGCAGCTTTGCAGGAGACCTTATAGCAGACTTACGGCACCTAAAGGGTGCCTGTCAGAAACCTGGAGAGGGACTTTTTTCAAGGGTGTATAGCAATAGGACAAGGTGGTAATGGCTTTAGTCTGAAAGAGGGTACATTTCATTTAGGTGTAAGGAAGAATTTCCTCACTATGACGGTGGCGAGGCACTGGAATGGGTTCCCCAGAGAAGCTGTGGATGCCCCCTCCCTGGAAGCATTCAAGGCCACGTCAGACAGGGCTTTGAGCAACATGGTCTCGTGGAAGGCATCCCTATCCATTGCAGGGGTTTTGGAACTAGAGGATATTCATAGTCACTTCCAACCCAAACCATTCTATGATTCTATAACATCCAAATCTAACTGCAAAACTCATCTGAGAAAGGCTGGTGAACCCTCCTCCCTTTCCCCACCAGACTCAAAACTTTAGAAAGCCCTTTTCTTCTTCTCAACCGTCAGGAAAGGAACCCCACTGCTTCCTGACACCTCCTGCCCTGGATTTGCACCCCTGAACCCCCTTCACTGGCTACTCCTCAGGAGCCGCTCTCCTGAGACACATCCCAAATTCTGGGGGCACCTCCTAACTTACAACTTCCCAGAGACTCTGAGCTCTGCTACGTACCCACAAAATAAAGTCAGGTCCCAAGGCTTGTAATCTACGAGGGGCCTGCCACAAGCTGCCAAGGTTCTAGGGACAACACGGCATTCTGTGCACAACGAGGAAAGGCGATGAGGCATCCCAGACCCTGAAAGACACTGTGCCTCATGGCCCTGCTGCTTTCTTGACAAATACTAAAACTCCATATACAGATGCATACAAGATGCTCACACTAACCCCTGCTAAATAATGTCACCATTGTCCTATTAAGAGAGATAGTATCAGCAACTTGCACAGCATACAGCAAAACTGGGGAAAAAACTAAGGTTCTGTTTTCAATAAAGTCAGGAATTTCAGGAAAACACAATGCATCGAGAATTAAAAAAGAAAAGAAACAATGCATACTATTAAACCATCTTTCCACCCCTGAACACTCAAAACAAAATTATTGACCTGAACAGAAAGAAGAAAAAAAAAAAAAAAAAAAAAGCGCTGCATACAAGTGTTACTTTCTACCACACATGCTGCTGAACCTTTACTGGTCCTGAAACTCTTACCTCAGACAGACACCTCTTCCCAAAGGGCTGAGCCAGCTCAAAAGCTGCAAAGGACTCAAAGAAGAGCTAAGCAGAGAAACCCAGGAGCACAATAAGCTCCCTGAGTAGAGGCTGTGGCTTATATACCCCATGGCCCTGCCCACCACCCTTCCCACAATCACCTGTGAAAGGGGAAGGGCAAATCACCAGAAGTTATAAAGTCAGCTGGAGGAGCAGCAGGAGCATTCTCACCTGCCTTAAATTTACAGCAAGCAAGGCCCTGAACAGAGAAAGCAACCCCTCCAGGAAATGACACTACTTGTTCTTGTACTACAGCCACAGCTATTGCATCAGCAATGTGACCGGGTAGGGAATTAAACTTAATTTTTTGGGGGCATAGATAGAAAATGATAGATGTCCTTCTAAACTATGTAAGAAACTAGCTCATTAAATGCAATGACAATGTTGTTACCAAAATTGATGTGCTTTAGTTTCCTATAAAAAAGCCAAAATGCTCTGGGATTACGCTTCATTTCTAGCAAGACAGTGCATACCACCTCACTGCTACCAGAACTACCTTCTGCATAGGAAATAATCAAAAAGCAGAATTAGATCCCTTAAGAATTCCATCTCCAAAATATCTCTGGTTGCAAAATAAATTATTTACTGTGAATTGCCGATGATTCAGAGTCACCCTGACTGTGTCTCCAAGTGACTCCCTTAACAGAGGTACAAGAGTCCCAAAGCACAAAAGACATCAAAAAAACATGGAAATACACAGGGGGCGGGGCTGGCAGCCATACCCCACAAGGACAGGCCCCGGGGGGGGGCAGGGGAACCATGCCCTCCATGATCACACAGCAGGAGGGGCCGAAGCCACTCCCCCTGTGCTCACAGGAGCACAAGCCACGCCCCATCATTTAAGAGGGGTGCCAATAGCCACGCCCCCCACAGTTTAAGCAGGTTGCTGATACCCACACCCCCCACAGTTTAATGGGGGGCAGAAGCCACACCCCTGCATTTTAAGCAGGCTGGCAGAAGCCACACCCCTGTGGTTTAAGTGGGCTGGCAGAAGCCACGCCCCCCAGGGTCAGATGATGGGGCAGAAGCCACACCCCACCCTCACAGTTTGCACAGGGTGGGGGAAGGCACACCCCACAGTTTAAGGGGTGGGGGCAGCCACAAATTACACTAGGAAAACATGGAACTTCAGGGATACACAGTAGTTGGAGGAGGGGGTAAGGGGGTGACACTCCCCCACTAATCAGCATGGAAAAAAAAAAAAAAAAAAAACACACACCACTCGCGTGGGAAAAAAAAAAAAACCACACACCACTCGCGTGGAAAAAAAAAAAAAAAAAAAAAAACACACACCACTCGCGTGGAAAAAAAAAAAAAAAAAAAAAACACACACCACTCGCGTGGAAAAAAAAAAAAAAAAACACACACCACTCGCGTGGAAAAAAAAAAAAAAAAAAAAAAACAAACACACACACCACTCGCGTGGAAGGTGGTTTAGATGGCTAGTTTGGGGTGGTGAGATATGTGCACAAGAACATGCACAGGCTGTGGGGGGCATGCATTGGCTTTACCTTCACCAGGGGGGTCCACCCAGGTAATCCACAGTAGGTAAACTCGTCTGGGATAACCTGCAACAGCATTTCCACTCTGGGTTCTTGACCCAACACCAGATAATCCACACTGCCTGCCCCATGGAGGGGGTGCTTCCCACAGGCTGGGGCATCTGCTGAGCATCACCACACACTTACAACAATACGTCTGAAAAATTAAAATCACAAATTGTATTTCAGCATATTAAAAAAATAACACCAAATGAGTAGAGGAATTCCAGCAAAGGGAGAGGCTAGCAGGTGCCCTAATTAGGACTCAAGGTAAACAGGTCAGCTCACAGTACAACACATCCTTTAGAAGCTAGACTGATGAAAACTGGTTTGCTGCTAGATAACTGTGTAAGTGAGATCTGATAAATGATAATAGATTAACATTATGGTTTAAACAATAGACAAAGGGTAGCGGGGGAGATAATTACAAAAGTGTAGTCAAGTGATTAACTCATAATTATTCATAAGTTTTGCCGTTCTTTGCTCTTATGACTAGATGTTCCTGTACGCTAGATGAGAACAATGTTGAAACTGACCACATGTGATTGAAAGTGCGTTAAGCTTCAAGATCAAAGAACAAGGACAAGAATAAAGACTTCAAGGACAGCCAACAAGAACTTCAAATGGGTCGGTGGTTGCAAAAGCAGCCCTTTGACTCAAATGGATCCTTCACTGCGCACGATCGGATGTAGGCAGTACTATGATAATCAGTTACAATCATTTTTACAAATATGTATCCTAATCTGATTAATATGCAATTAATTATTCTATACAACCTGTTAGCGCTAAAGCTGTGGCATGCACGCTAGGTGGAACTATCCCCCGTGCATCCGGCGCTGCAATAAAGAATGCCTGCTTTCTAAAACTCCAAAATGAGTCTTAGAGAGTTTCTTCGACCGGCTTTTCGATATCGGAGAGGTGCAATTGCAACAAAATGAGTCCAAAGGGGGCTTACAGAGCTAAAAGTGTGCTGCAGGGAAAATCTGAGACCTCAGGACACATTGCAACAGTAGCAGAGGGCTTCTGAGAGGGACAGGCAAAAGAAGGCTCGAGGCCATGATGAAGAAGTCCAGAAGGGATTTGAACAGACTACAGATGTCCTCAGGGGACTAGGGACTGAGAGAGGACAACATGAGCATTCTGGAGATGAAAGATGCATCAGGAAAGGTTCTCAGGGAGGGAGAAGGGTGCAAAGTGCACAACAGAGCCAAAAGAGGGCTGTGGGGCACGAGGATGGCCTCAGGAGGCATGATGATGGGAGAAGAAGGGTGCTGAGAGCGAAAGACAGAAGGCAGCTCTGGGACACAATGCAAAACTCAGGAAGGTGTCCCAGCAATGTACCGATGTCTTCAGGGGATGAGCGACTGAATGGAGACATCCAAGATGGCAGTGAATAAGGTAAGAGTGCTCTGGGGCACAATGAAAGCCTCAGGAAGAGTTGTCTCTGAATAAGAAAGAAACAAAGCCTGCTGCAGAACTCAAGGATAGCGATGGAACACAAGGACGCTCGCAGGAAGCATTGTGACAGAAGTAGAGGGGTGCTGAGGTGGCCAGAGACACAGAAGAAGGCTCGAGGGCACAAAGGTACTCAGGAGGGGATTTGAACACGGTACAGGTATCATGAGGGAGACTGACCCACTGGAGGCAAGTGAGATGGAGGAGAGGACAAAAAGACTGCTCTGAGGAAGAGGCGATGTTCTGACAAACTAAGAGGGGTGCAAATTACACTCCAGAGATAAAAGTGTGCCAAGGAGACCTTCTAAAGCCTGAGGATGAACCAAGAAAAGAGCCCCCCAAAAAATAAAAGTAGACATAGAAAGAAAATTTTAAAAAAACAAAAGGGTACAAGGCACAGGAGAAAAATTTTAAAATAGGGACAGAAAACTAGATAAAAGTAGACATAGAAAAGAAATTCAAGAAGGAAGGCATTAAAGGAGGAAAAAAAAATTTAAAAATAGGGACAACAAACTAAATAAATGGAGACAAAGAAAATTCTAAAATTGACAACCTACCCAACTGTCTTGGTTAAACCCCAGCCAGCAACTAAGCAGCCGCTCGCTCACTCCCACCACCACCCAGCGGGTTGGGGGAGAGAATCGAGAAAAAAAAAAAAAAACAAAACAACAAACAAACAAAAAAAAACTTGTGGGTTGAGATAAAGACAGTTTAATAAGACAGAAAGGAAGATAATAATAAAATAATTGGAGATAATAATAAACAAAACATAATACTTGGAGATAATATACAAAACAAGTGATGTGCAATGCAATTGCTCACCACTCCCCTACCGATGCCCAGTTAGTTCCCAAGCAGTGATCCATGCCCCCTGCTCCCCACCCCCAGCCAACTCCCCCCAGTTTATATACTGTGCATGACATCATAAGGTATGGAATATCCCTTTGGCTGGTTTAGGTCAGCTGCCCTGGCTGTGTCCCCTCCCCACTTCTTGTGCCCCTCCAGCCTTCTTGCTGGCTGGGCATGAGAAGCTGAAAAATCCTTGACTTGGTATAAACACTACTTGGCAACAACTGAAAACACCAGTGTGTTATCAACATTCTTCTCATACTAAATTCAAAACATAACAATATACCAGCTACTAGAAAGAAAATTAACTCTATCCCAGCCAAAACCAGGACACCAACAGACAAGAAAGAATTAAAAAGTAGGGACAGGAGGTAGATAAAAGCAGATGTAGAAAAAAAATTAAAAAGCAACAAGATTAAGAAAAAAAAAATAAATAAATAAAACAGGAACATCAAACTAAATAAAGACATGAAACAAAATTTTAAAAGTGACAGCATTTTTAAATTACACAACACAGACTAGAATAAAATATAAAGACAGTGAACTGCATAAAAGCAGATAAAAAAAATAAAAGCAACAGGACACAGGAAATAAAAAAATAGGGTTAGACATCTTGATAAAAGTAGACATAGAAAATTTTAAAAGTCACAACGCAGAGAACAGATAGGAAAAAAGTAAACAATAGAGACAGAAAAATACATAAAAGTTAACAAAGAAAGAAAATTCAAAAGTGAAGGTATTAAGAGAGGAAAAAAAATTTAAATAGCAAAAACCCCTAAATAGACAGTGTGAGAGGGTGAGAGAGTTAATGTCTCAAACATTGCAGTGGGGCAAGTTCTGCTTAACGATGAACTCTGAACCCTGCATAGCAAGGAACCACAGGTGAAAAGAAGCAGATCAGCACCCGCCAGCAACAGGAGGGGGAGGGCATGCCAGAGAGTGCACAGCTCCCTGTTCTGATATGCCGAGCAGGGCAATTCAGCACACTGTTCTGATATGCTGAGCAGGACAGCTCACCATACATGACAAAAGATCACGCCTGCAGGGAAGGGGAAGTTACCCCCCCAAAAGACCCCCAAGTCCCAAAGGCTCACAAACCGCTCATGACACCTAATTAGCCTAATAAGTTCGAGTGCCTGCCTGAAGGAGGGGCAAGGATGATAAAAAGACACAAACTGAAGCCCCACCAGGTCTGGACCCCTCAGCTGACTGAACCAACACTGGACCCAGGACCAGTGAAATCTTTCTCTTCTCTTCTCTCTCTCTCTGTCTTGTTTCTCTTTTTCCTTTTCTGTAATCCCTACATCTTATCCCTTTAGACATAAACTGTTGATCAAGTCTGGGACTAGGCATGAATCCAGCTGCCCCTAGGCTCCTCTCTGAGAGGGAGTCTAGAAAGCAAAGGAGTCTGCTCTGAACCTCGTGACTCAACGGAAGGGCTCTCCTTATTGTCTTCCCTGAACTGATCCAAAAATAAGCAAGGCCTGTAGTATATGTTTGGTGATGTAGGGTTAGCACACGTTACACAGTTAACTGATGTAGGTTCATGGCAATTTTTGTGGTGAGCAAATAAAGTTGAGTTTTGTGAGTTACAGGATCCCTGGTGTCGTTCCACTTTAATCCTGACCTGGGAATCAGCAAACCCGAATCATCATCCTGAGAAATTGAGACATGACAGAGACATAGAAAGAAAATTTTAAAAGCAACTGGGTACGGGACATATTAGAATGGATTAAAAAATAAAGACAGTGAACTGGCTAAAAATAGACACGGAAAGAAAATTTAAAAGAGATGGGGTACAGGACAGACAGGAAAATTGAAAAAAAGGGAGTGACATCTTGATAAAAGTAGACTTAGAACAAAAATTTTAAAAGTGACAAGGTACAGTAAACAGGAAAAAATAAAAATAGGTTCAGAAAACAAGATAAAAGTACACCTAGAAAAAAGATTTCAAAAGTAAAAGAATTATGAGAGAAAAATTTGAAAAATAGGGACAGTGAACTACATAAAAGTAGACATAGAGAGAAAATTTTAAAAGCAATGCAGTTCATGACAGACAAGAAAATCAGAAAAATAGAAACAGTTACTGTATAAAAGACGACATAGAAAGACCATTTGAAAAGCACAGCATTAAGGAAATAAAGGAAAAAAAATTAAAAATAGGGACAGCAAACTACAACAGAGACATAGAAAGGAAATTTTAAAAGCAACGGAGTGTAAGACAAAGGAAAAAAATAAAAAATATTGATAGGCTGAAAAAGAGAGATACATAGAAAGTAAATTTTTAAAGTGGTGTGGTATAGGACAGACAGGAAAGAATTAAAAACCAGCAATATGCAGCTTCGTAAAAGTAGACATAGAAGGAAAATTTTACAAATGATGGGGTACAGGACAGGAAAGAATTAAAAGATAGGGACAGAGAACTAGTTAACAGAGCTAGAAAATTTTAAACAGTGACGGGAATAAGGAAAAACGGAAAAGAATGAAAAATAGGGACAGCAAACTAAAGAAATGAAGATATAGAAGCAAAATCTAAAAAGCTACAGGACAGACAAGAAAGTATTAAACAATAGTGACAGCAAACTAACTAGAGAAATAGAAAGGAAATTTAAAAGTGATGGAGTGCAAGACAGAGGAAAAATTAAAAAAACAAAATTTTCTTTCTGTGTCACCTTTTATCCAGTTCACTTTAACAGTGACAGCATTAAAGAAAGGCTAGGGAAAAAAAAAAAAAAATAAGGATAGGGTGAATAATAGAGAGACACATAGAAAGAAAATGTAAGAAGTGACAGGGTACACGACAGCCAGGAAAGAATCAAAAAGCTGTGATACACTGCTTGATAAAAGTAGACATAGAAGGAAAATTTAAAAAAACTGATGGCATACAGGACAGGAAAAAAATTTAAAAATAGGGAGAGAAAAATAGATAAACAGAAATATGGAAAGAAAATTTAGAAAACAATGGGGTGCAAGACAGAGATGAAAAAACTAAAAATATATAGACAGTGAACTCTATAAAACTAGCCATAGAAAGAAAATTTAAAAAGCAACTGGTTACAGGACATACAGGAAAGAATTAAAAAATAGGGACAGCAAACAAATAAACAGACACAGAAAGAAAATTTTAAAAGTGATATGGTACAGGATAGAGGATAAAATTAAAAAACAAAGACAGTAAATAGGTTAAAGTAGGCATAGAAAACAAATTTGAAAAAAGTGACAGGTGTCATGGTTTAACCCCAGCTGGTAACTAAGCACCACCCAGCCACTTGCTCACTGCCCCCCTGCAGCAGGATGGGGGAGAAAAATCAGAAAAAAAAAAAAAAAAAAAAGTAGAACTCACAGGTTGAGATAAAGACAGTTTAATAGGTAAAGCAAAAGCCACACACACAAGCAAAGCAAGACAAGGAATTCATTCCCAACTTCCCATCAGCAGGCAGGTGTTCAGCCATCTCCAGGAAAGCAGGGCTCCGTCATGCGTAACAGTTATGCGGGAAGACAAATGCCATCGCTCTGAATGCCCCCCGCTTCCTTCTCCTTCCCCCAGCTTTATACGCTGAGCATGACATCGTATGGTCTAGAATAGCCCTTGGGTCAGTTGGGGTCAGCTGTCCCAGCTGTGTCCCCTCCCAGCTCCTTTTTCAGCCCCAGCCTGCTCGCTGGTGGGGCAGGGCTAGAAGCAGAACAAGCCCTTGACTCTGTGCAAACACTGCTCAGCAATAACAAAAACATGCCTGTGTTATCAATATGGTTTTCAGCACAAATCCAAAACCTAGCCCCATACTAGCTACTGGGAAGAAAATTAACTCTATCCCAGCCAAAACCAGCACAACAGGGTACATGACAGAGACAAAAGAATTAAAAAATGGGGACAGCTAACTAAACAAGCAGACATAGGAAGAAAATTTAAAAGGTGATGGGCTACATGACAGACAGGATTAACTTAAAGACAGTGAATAGGTTAAACTAGACATAGAAAGAAAAAGTAAAAAGCAACAGGGTACACAATAGTGAAGAAAGAATTAAAAAAACAGTGATACACAGCTCGATAAAAGTAGACATAGAAGGAAAATTTAAGTGATTGGGTCCAGGACAGAAAAAAAATTTAAAAATAGCCACAGTGAACTAAAACTGAGAAATAGAAAGGAAATTTAAAAGTGACGGGGCACAGGACAGAGAGGAAAAAATTTAAAAATAAAGACAGTGAACTGGATAAAACTAGACATAGAAAGCAAATTTTCAAAGCAACAGGGTACACAACAGACAGGAAATAATTAAAAAATAGCAATAGGCAGCTTCATAAAAGTAGATGTAGCATTGTGGTTTAACCCTGGCTGGCAACTAAGTACCATACAGCTGCTCACTCACTCCCCCAGAGTGGGATGGGGGGAGAATCAAGAGGGTAAATGTGAGAAACTCATGGGTTGATATAAAAAGTTTAATAATTAAAAAGACATTTTTTAAAAACAGTTGTAAGAGAGAAAAAAAAAAAACACCATATGAAAACAATTGCTCACTACCAACTGACCAATGCCCAGCCAGTCTCAAGCAATTGGGTACAGGACAGAGAGGGAGTAATTAATATATAGGGTCAGGGAGACAGATAGGGGAAGACATTGAAATTAAATTTTAAAAGTAACAGGGTACAAGGCGGTGTGGAAAAAATAAAAAACAGGGAGAAAAAGCTGGTTAGAGACAGGCATGTTAAAAATTTAAAAGGCAACAGGGTACTGGGCAGAGTTGACAGAAGAATAACAAGTTTTGAGGAGCCATACACATAGGTGGGCAGGCAGAGAGGGAGACGGAGGAAGGGAGGCAGGCAGACGTCTAAAGAAGGGTGGCAGAGGTGGGCCAGGATATAGAGTAGAGGATGTGCAACTCACCACAGCTCCTGGTACCGGCAGGAGACCTTCACTGCCCTAGCACTTCTCTCTCTGCCTCTGTCCCTTCCTCCTCGCCAGTGCCAGCTGCCTGACCCTCACCCACTCTGCAGCACACAGCGGACACCTCAATGCTCCTCATCCACAAGGCTTCCTTGATACATGGCAGCTCACACATGTAGCCAACAGAGGCCAGGGACAGCTCAAAGGGATCCTTCCTTGCCACAGGGACTAGCCATTCCTCGCTGCAGGTACCTACCAGCCACACCCCCTTGCACTCCCTCCTCAGCCAGTTCCCCTACCCAGGCAGCCCCCTTTACAGCTGGAGCCCCTTCACACAGCAGGGCCAGCCCCATCCTCAGCCTCACTGGCCACACCTGGGGCTGTCCCACCCCCAGCTGGAGCCCATCAGGAACAGGGGCCATTGCCAAAGCCCCACAGCACAGCATCCCCACCCCTGCACTTACCTACATCCAGGGACACAGAGGAGGCAGGAAAATTTTATTCATTAATGCACATAAGAAATCCTGGCAGTGAGTTGGCTACAAGGCTCAGTGCCCAAAGGCAGCAGGATGGGGGGATAAAAGGGAAGAGAAAAGCAGGAGGAAGGACAGAGGGACACAGAGGTGCAAGACAGGGAGCCAGAAAACGGGATGCTGGAAACAAGAGAGGGACAAGGAGCAGGAAAAGGATGTTGAGAGAGAAGAGCAGAGAGACTGAGCAAAACAACAGGGATGGAGATGGAGGAATAAACACTAGGAAACGGGGGAGAGAAGGGGAAGGGACTGGCAGGACAACAAGATAGAGACAGGACAAGGGACAGGGAAAAATTCTCAAGTGATACAGGAGAAGAAACAGCAAGAACTAGAAAACAGAAACAGGGAGCCAGGTAGAGAGAAAACTTTCAAAAAGCAACAGCATACAAGAAACATAGGCAAGAACTAACAAACAGGCACAGGGAGATAGAAACAGGGAGATGTAGAAAGAAAATGTAAGAAGTGACAGGGTACAGGACAGAGAAGGAAGAGTTAATAACTAGAGACAGGGAGATGGATAGAAGGAAACAGAAAATTTTGAAAGCAACAGGGTAGAAGAATCAAAAAGTAGGTACATGGAGCTGCATAGAGGGAGATGCAAGAACAAAATTTGAAAAGCAACAGGGCACAAGAAACACAGACAATAAATTAAAACAAGGTCAGGGAGACAAAGAGAGGGCAAAGTAGCAAGAAAATTTAAAAAGCCACTGGGTTTAAGAAACATGCAAGAATTTAAATAGGGATGGAGAGGTAGAAAGTTTCAAAAGTGATGACATACGAGAAACACAGGCAAGATTTTAAAAATAGGGACAGGGAGCCTGACAGAAGGAAACCGTGGTGGGTTGACCTTGGCTGGCTGACGAGTGCCCACCAAGCCACTCTATCATTCCCCGTCCTCAACAAGACAGGAGGGTAGAAAATACAACAAAAAAGCTTGTGGGTCAAGATAAGGACAAAGAGATCACTCACCAATTACTGTCACAGGCAAAACAGACTCAACTTGGGGAAATTAATTTATTGTCAGTCAAAATTAGAGTACAATAATGAGAAATACAAACAAATCTGAAAAACACCTTCCCCCCCAACCCCTTTCTTTTTTTTCCTGGGCTCATCTTCACTCCTGACTTCTCTACCTCCTCCTGCCGAGCAGCACAGGGGGAGAGGGAGCGGGGGGTTGCAGTCAGTTCATCACAAGTTGTCTCTGCTGCTCCTTCCTCCTTCATGCTCTTCTTGTTCCAGTGTGGCGTCACTCCCATGGGGCTGCAGGTCTTGCCAGAAAACCTGCTCCAGTGTGGGTTCCTCTCCACAGCGTCACAGCCTCCTTCGGGTGCATCCGCCTGCTCTGGCGTGGGGTCCTCCATCGGCTGCAGAGTGCCTATCTGCTCCGCCATGGAGCTCCGTGGGCTGCAGGGGGACAGCCTGTGTCAGCATGGCCTTCACCGCAGGCTGCAGGGGAATCTCTGCTTTAGGACCTGGATCACCTCCTCCTTTTCCTTCTTCACTGACCTTGGTGTCCGCAGGACTGACAGCTTCTGCACAGCATTTTTTTAGCCCTTCTTAAACATCACAGAGGTGCTACCAGCATTGCTGGTTGGCTCAGCTTTGACCAGTAGCAGATCCATCTTGGAGCTGGAACTGGCTGCGCCCAACATAGGGGCAAGTCCTGGTGTCTTCTCACAGAACCCACCCCTGCAGCCCCTGCCCACTCCCCTGCCCCAGCTTGCCACACAAACCCACTACAACAGTGATCAGCTACAGGGCAGAGAGGGGGGATTGAAAAGTAGGGAAAGGGAGACAGAGAGAGGCGGGGTAGGGGCAGAAATAGCAATGGGCTACAGGACAGAGAGGAGGAACTAATAAAAAGGGAGAGGGTACCAGACAGAGAGATGGAGAAAAACAAAGATTAGTGATGAGCCACAGGGCAGAAGGAAGAATTAAAAAAGGGGACAGTGAGGTGGATGAGAGAGACTGAGAAATATCAAAAACATTGATGATCTAAAGGGGAGAGAGAGGGGAAATAAAGAATAGGGACAGGGAGCCAGCCAGAGAGAGAATGATAAAGACAAAAATGGGCTATGGGACAGTGAGGGAAGAAGTTAAAACATAGGGACAGGGACCTGGAACAAGAGAATCTAAGCAAGTAAAAGTGTATCTAGAATACAGGGCAGAGAAAGGGATTTAAAAATAGAGACACAGTGTCAGACAGGTGAGAGCAGCAGGAATTGTGAAGGGCTAAAGGGCAGACAGGGAGGAACTAACAACATTGGGATAAGACAGACGGATAGATGGAGAAAGACAAAGTAGTGATGGGCTGCAGGGCAGAGACAGAGGATGAAAAAAAAGAGGGATGGGACAGGACAGAAGTGCAGAGAGAAAAAGAAAACAGAGAGGCAGAACAACCGAGAAAGAGGGGGACTTGAGAACAAGAGAGGGAGAGGTGCAGGAAGGGAAAAAAAAAAAAATTACAGCAGTGAGAGAAAGAGAAGGTGGGGGCAGGGAGGGACCGGGATGCAGAAGAGGGGTGACACAGCCCCAGGGGTCCAGGACTCACCATACCTCCCGCTCTTGGAGCTGCTGGGAGAATTTGACAGTTCAGACATGTCTGTCTCTCTCTCTCTCCCTCTCCCTTCCTCCTCTGTAGCTCCGGTCACTTGACTGTCATCCACCTAAGAGAATACATTGGTGTCTCACAGCTCTTACAATATGAGGCTTCCTACAAACACAGCCTCACATGCACACACACTACATGGCTGTTACTATGCTTTTGGTTATGCATACAGACCCTGCTGTGCACATTGGTGATCGGATCTGCTGAGGACTACACTAAGAAGGATCCATCCTCACCTGGAGAGGCAGGCTGTCTCCTGTCTGCAGCTGCTGGTTGGATCCCCTTAATTTTATTCTTCAGCAGCTTTACCTTTCTGTGGCCTCTCCAGCTTCAGCTTCAGCAGCTCCTGTCCACAGACAATAAGTGTTCCTCCTGCCACTTTTTGCTCCCACGCCGCGAGGAGAGGGAGGCCAGGCAGAGACAGCCCATGCAAACCTGAGGCAGGTGCAGTCAATGGCACACCCATGGGAAGTGACTAATTGAACAGATTATAACAATGATGATAACTACTTCTCTTGCTTTGTTGGTGCGACAAGGGAAAGCTTCAGGCTACCCAGTAAAAGTATCAACTAGAACTAGGATATACCAATGTCCCTCTTTTTGTAGCAATTCTGTAAAATCAATTTGCCAATATTCTCCTGGAGAATTTCCTTGTTTCATAATTCCAAAAGTACTCTTATTACTGGTTTTGGGATTGTTGCGTATACAAATTTCATATCCAGTTGTAATTGTTCGAATAATCTTTGTCATATCTCTACTCAAAATACACTTTTGTAAATGCTTAACAAGGTTTTCTGTTCCCCAGCGTACTTTGTTATGTTCAGCCCGGGCAATTTCTCTCATTATTGCGGGTGGGACTGTTATTTGACCTGTCAGTGTTACAGCCCATCCTGTCTAATTTTTGTTAGCCTGCAATTTAATAATTAATTCTTCATCTTTTTCATTATAATTTAGAGCATCTTTAGGTAAATTTACACTTTTCTCTGGAACTAGTGCTAGGATGCCTTTTTCTGCAGCCTCTTTAGCAGCTCTATCAGCCAATCGGTTACCTGTTTCAGGGACAGTCCTACCTGACTGATATGCTTTACAGTGCATTATCGTGACTGCTGTTGGCTTTTGAATGGCTTCTAACAATTTCAGTATTTGTTCTGCATGCTGAACGGTGGTTCCTTGTGCAGATAACGGTCCTCTTTCTTTCCATATTGCTCCATGTGCGTGTACTACTCCAAAAGCATACTTTGAGTCTGTCCGAACGCCGACTCGCTTTCCTTGACTTAGTTCCAGTGCTCGAGTAAGAGCTATCAGTTCAGCCTTTTGGGCAGATACATTTGAAGGCAAAGCTCGTGATTCAATTACCTTCTCAGTAGTGGTTACCGCATATCCTGATAAACGTTTTCCTTCACGGATGAAACTGCTTCCGTCGGTATATAGTTCCCAATCTGTTTCTTCCAGTGGCGCATCTCGGAGATCCGGTCGGCTGGAGTAGACTTCTTCAATTGTCTGCAGGCAGTCATGCTCCAGTTCTCCTTCAGCTTGACCAGTTGTTAAAAACACAGCAGGGTTAACGATAGTAGTAGTTTTTAAGTAAACATCATCTTGCTCCAGCAATACCACTTCGTATTTCAGCATTCTACTAGGGGATAACCAATGCCCCCTTTCTGTTCGAGCACAGTGATTACCATGTGGGGAACGTACACTGTAATTCTTTGTCCTAGGGTGAACTTGGGAGCTTCTTGGATCAATAGCACAGTTGCAGCGACGGCTCTCAGACAACCGAGCCATCCCAGACTCACATTGTCTAATTGCTTCGAGAAGTAGGCCACAGCTCGCCGACTTGGCCCCAGATATTGGGCCAGGACATCCAGAGTTATACCTTTTCTTTCAGGAGTAAAGAGTTCAAATGTCTTTGTGAGGCAGGCCTAGGGCTGGCACCTCCATTAAAGACTGGTTTAGTTCTTTGAAAGCAGCTTTCCCGGCATCAGTCCAATCTATAAATCCATTGTTTGAGGTTTTGAGCTGCTCGTGTAAAGGTCGGACCAGCAAGCCATAATTTGCAATCCACAGGCGACACCACCCAACCGTTCCCAGAAATGCTCGCAATTCTTTTAGAGTCTTAGGTTCAGGGAGACGACAAATTGCCTCCTTCCTCTCAGTTCCTAATTGTCTCTGTCCTTTCAGGATTTCAAAACCCAAATAAGTTACTTCTCTCCGGGTTATTCGGGCTTTTTCTTTTGACACTCGATATCCACTGATTCCCAAAAAGTTCAAAAGGCTAATAGTTAACTTTGTGCATTGTTCTTCTGTCTCAGCTGCAATTAATAAATCATCCACACATTGCAACAAGATTCCTTCATTATTTTCTTTCTTCCGAATCTCTAATTCTCGTGCCAATTGATTTCCAAAAATGGTAGGGCTGTTCTTAAAGCCTTGAGGCAAGGCTGTCCACGTATATTGTGTTTTTCTCCCAGTCTCAGGATTTTCCCCTTCAAAAGCAAAAAGCTCTTGACTACTGGGATCCAAGGGAATACAGAAAAAGGCATCTTTTAAGTCTAACACTGTGAACCATTCTTGTTTCTCTGTTAGGGTTGTTAACAAAGTATAAGGATTTGCTACTACCGGGTGAATATCTTGAACTATTTGATTTATCGCTCTGAGATCTTGAACCAACCTGTAATCTTTTCCATTAGCCTTTTTAACAGGCAAGATTAGGGTGTTATATTTGGATTCACATTCTATTAACAATTTGTACTTTAGAAATTTTTGTATTATCGGTACTAACCCTTTCCGACTTTCCAGTTTTAGAGGGTATTGTTTAATTCTTACCGGACTCGATCCTGGCTTTAAATCAATTCTCACAGGCTCTGCTCTTTTGGATTTACCCGGAACTTCCCCAGCCCAGACGACTGGAATTACAGCGTTATTTACTTTGACTGGTATGATCCTCTGCTTTCGGTGACCGTCCTGTAACAACAAAGCCACTGCTTTGATACGTTTAGTTTCTGGAACTAGAATTTTAATCTCATCATTATTAAATTTAATTTCTGCTTCCAATTTCTCAAGTAGGTCTCTTCCTAACAGGGGTTTAGGAGAATTTGGCAAATACAGAAACTGATGAGTGACCCATTGCTTTCCTAATTTCATTGTCAAAGGTTTAAAGAAGGGTCTAGTCTCTCGTTCACCTGTCGCACCAACAACGCTAATTTCTTCAGAACTTAATTCCCCCTCTAAGGTGTTTAAAACTGAAAAGGTGGCTCCAGTGTCAACTAAAATGCAATTTTCTTTTCTCCCAGGTTAGCTGTAACCAGAGGTTCTGCCGAGAGATTCTCCTCCGGTCCCCGTCAGATACTTTCACTCAACTTTCCTAAGAAAGGGGGAACTTGCTGAGATTGTGCGGTCGAAATTGGGATCACTTGTGACCTTGTAGGTCTCGGGGGACATTCCCCTTTCCAGTGTCCTTCTTGTTTACAGTATGCACACTGATTCGGTCCCAGGGGCTGGTTTAATCCCACCGGTGACCCCAATCCAGTTCCTCTCCCTCGTCCCATTCTTCGACCACATCCCCTTCCTCGAGGAATAACACCTCTGCCTCGTCCCATACTAGTTCCTACTTCCAGAGCAGCTACTAACCTTGCATTCATTTTACTCTGTAATTCATCTCTATTTCTATATGCCACCCAAGCAACTTCTAATAATTTTCCCCAATCTCGAGAATCTGCTCCTGTAATTTTTGTAATTTCCTTCTGATATCATCAGAGGATTGTCCTATAAATAAAGGAGCCAAGTGAGCTTTTCCTTCTTCAGACTCAGGATCCATATTAGTATATTTCCTAGCAGCATCTTTTAATCTGCTTAGAATTTCAGTGGGAGACTCTTTTCTATCGTGTTTAATTTCATATAATTTAGACATGTTAATTGCCTTAGGCATAGCATTTCTAATTCCGAATAAAACCCATTTTTATATTGATCTAGCAGTCTCCTCTGAGCCACATTATTAGGATCCCATTTGGGATCAGTAGATGGAAAATTTTGTTCCACTGTTCCCTGTAACACTCCAGAAGCTACTTGTCCTTCTACCTGGGTTTTAGCAACCCTCTGGATCGTATCTCTTTCTGCACTATCAAAAAGTACATCCATTATTACTTGTGCATCTTTCCAATCAGGATCCTAAGTCTGAATCATTGTTTCAAAAGCATGGGCTGTTTGATCAGGGTTTTCCCGATAGCTCCCAGCTGCTATTTTCCAATTATTTAAATCCACAATAGAAACAACTTTGCTCAATAGTACATGCAGAACAATACTCTTTGAGCTTATTGTCACCTTTTCTGTTTCCTTCTTTTTCTAAAGATAGCACAAAAGGATCGTGGGGTGGCATATTAATTCCACAATCCTTTTGTCACTCAGGATGACTTCTTTAAGGTAAAGAACAAATCACAATACATAACTTCATCCTATTTCTGCTCACGTCTCAAAAATAACATAAGTTGTAACATGTTGTTATAATTTAGTGTCCCGTTCACAGGCCACTTTTCCCCTTCATCAAGCTTATACAGAGGCCACCAATGGTTACAATATTTAATCAAATCTTCTCTCCGCATGTTACCACCCGGGACACCCCCCAGCTGTTTCCAGTGCTTTAAAACACACCAAAGGTGATTTTTTAGGGAGTTCACTTGACTGTCCTGTTCCCATTATCAACACCTTCAATATACAAAAAATCAAAAATCGGAAAGTCAAATATCAGAGCCTAAGTCAAATACCAAACAGAACCAATTAGAGATCCAAGGTCATATCCAAAATCAATAGTCAAATACCAAAGCCTTAATCAAAGTACCGAGACCAAACCAAACGAGTATTTTCGCCTTCAACCAGCGAGATGAATACCCTTTACCAGAGAAGTACTTCTATCAGAATACCAGACTTTTAAGGATCCTTTTATATCTCTTCCTTACTGACCTCTCTTAGTCAGACTTACAGGTAAGAGTACCAGACCAGAATACCAGACCAGAACCAGATTAATCAAAAGAATGCCGTTAAACAAAATCTTACCACTGGCGTTGGCTTGTGAGCCCGGGGAACGGGGATCAAGGGTCTCCCCGAGAAATCTCGGTGCCGGCTGGAGGGCCTGCGATCCCACGTCCGTCGAGTCTCAGAAGCCTCTTCCCATCTGGGTCGCCAAAATGATACCGAAAAGCCGGTCGAAGAAACTCTCTAAGGCTCGTTTTGGAGTTTTAGAAAGCAGGCATTCTTTGTCGCAGCGCTGGATGCACGGGGGATAGTTCCACCTAGCGTGCACGCCACAGCTTTAGCACTAACAGGTTATATAGAACAACTAATTGCACGTTAATCAGATTAGGATACATATCCATAAAAATGATTGCAACTGATTACCTTAGTACTGCCTACATCCGATCGTGCGCAATGAAGGATGCATTTGGGTCAAAGGGCTGCTTTTGCGACCGCCGACGCATTTGAAGCTCTTGCTGGCTGTCCTTGAAGTCTTTGTTCTTGTCCTTGCACTTTGATCTTGAAGCTTAACGCAGTTTCAACCACATGCCCTCAGTTTCAACACGGTTCTCATCTAGCGTACGGGAACATCTAGTCCTAAGAGCAAAGAACGGCAAAACTTAGGAGTAACTACCTCTACGAGTTAATTGCTCAGCTATACTTTTGTCTACTGTTTCAATCATAGCCTTAGTATAAGATTTCTAATAATTATTGACCAAATCTCACTCTTCCAGTCACCTAGCAGCAAACCAGTTTCCACGGCTGGTACAAAATATTCAAACCATAAAAGTTTGAGCAAACCACATGAAACGTATGGACACATGCTATCCCCGTCCCGCCGCCCCCGGGCGGCCAGCGGGCAGGAGGCACCCCCCGCCCCTGCCGGAGGGGATCGCTCGCCTCACCGGCGGTCCCGGCGCTCACCCGCCGCCGCCGAGACCCTGCGCGCCGCCACGCTGCTCCCGGGGACCGCGCCCGCGCCGGCCGCCGACGGCGCGCCGGAGGGGCCAGGGCCCGCGCGCGAACGCCGGGCTGCAGTACCGCACTTTGGCCACAAGGCGGCAGCAGCGGAGGCGGCGGCGGCGCTGCGCACCTGGGCGGTGCCGGCGCTGCAGTTCCGCGCTTCGGCCACGAGGCGGCAGCAGCAGCGAGCGGACGGCGGGAGGCGCGTGCCCAGGGGCGGCACCGCCGCTGCGGTCCCGCGCTTTGCGCGCCCGCCGACCCCGCGCGCGTGGGGCGGCGGCGGCGTTTCCTTAGCGGGAGGAAGCAACGAGCGCGGCGGCACCTCCCCCCGGTATCGCACTGCCGTTACCGTCGGACGGCACGGGCAGGACAGGGGCACCACCGCGCATTCGCAGCCTCCGAGCTGCAGTACCGAACCTTGGTCGCACGGTGGCAGCGGCGAGCCCTGGGAAAAACGCGCCACGGCGCATGCGCGGCTCCCAGCGGCTGGGCCGCGTTGTGGTTGCCAGGCAACAGCAGGAGCTCTCGCCAAAACGCGCCACTGCGCATGCGCTGCTCAAGAGCTGCAGTACCAAACTCTGGTCTGCAGGTGGCAGAAGAGAGCGCTTGTCAAAACGCGCCAGCACGCAGGCGCTGCTCCAGAGCTGCAGTACCAAACGTTGCTCAATAGGAGGCAGAATAGAGCGGCGTCAAAACGCAGCACCGCGCATGCGCGGCTCCAGAGCTGTGTGTGCCGCAATTTGGTTGCCAGGCAACAGCAAAAGCGCTTGCCAAAACGCGCCACGGCGCATGCGAGCCTCCCAAACGCCAGTTCCCAGCTTTGGTCTCCGGGCAGCGGCAAAAAACCGCCCACCGAGCTTTTCCAGCAGCATGGCAGGCACGTCGCAAACCGACCGCCGCGCTTTACGGCAGCGTGGCACCCGGCCCGTCACCATAGGCAACCGCAGGCGCGCCTGAAAACGCGCCACTTCACATGCGCGGCTCCCGAGCTGCTGGGCCGCGTTGTGGTTGCCGGGCAGCAGCAGGAGCGCTTGTCAAAACGCGCCACTGCGCATGCGCGGCTCCAGAGCGGCATGTGCCGCAATTTGGTTGCCAAGCAACAGCAGAAGCTCTTGTCAAAACGCGCCACGGCGCATGCGAGCCTCCCAAACGCCAGTTCCCAGCTTTGGTCGCCGAGCAGCGGCAAAAAAACCGCCGAACCGAGCTTTCCGGCAGCGTGGCAGGCACGTCGCAAACCGATCGCCGCGCTTTACGGCAGCGTGGCAGGCACGTCGCAAACCGACCGCCGCGCTTTACGGCAGCGTGGCAGGCACGTCGCAAACCGACCGCCGCGCTTTACGGCAGCGTGGCAGGCACGTCGCAAACCGAGCGCCGCGCTTTACGGCAGCGTGGCTTGTGCCGCCTCCCGTCTGCGGGACGCCACGCTTTCCGGCAGCGTGGGAGGTACGTCGCAAACCGACCGCCGCGCTTTACGGCAGCGTGGCAGGCACGTCGCAAACCCACCGCCGCGCTTTACGGCAGCGTGGCTTGTGCATCTTCGCGACGACAGGACGCCGAGCTTTCCGGCAGCGTGGCAGGCACGTCGCAAACCCACCGCCGCGCTTTCCCGCAGAGTGGCGCCCGCCTCTTCGCGACTAGGTGACGCCGCGCTTTCCGGCAGCGTGGCAGGCACGTCGCAAAGCGACCGCCGCGCTTTACGGCAGCGTGGCACCCGCCCCGTAACCATAGGCAACCGCAGGCGCGCCTGAAAACGCGCCACCGCGCATGCGCGGCTCCCGAGCTGCTCTGCCGCGTTGTGGTCGCCAGGCAACAGCAGGAGCGCTTCTCAAAACGCGCCACCGCGCATGCGCCCCTCCCCAACGCCCGTTCCCACCTTCGCTCGCCGGGCAGCAGCATCCCCTTCACGATCCTCTCCCGAGCATCAGCCCGATGAGAGGTGACTGACAGCTCCGCCCAGTATACACCAGCCAGCCAAAGGCGGAAACCACTTATTACTGCGGGTACAGGGCTTACGTTCCCCTGCCCTTTCCCCACTCGCAGCCCAGGCAGTAATCTTCACGGCCTCCGCACCAAAAGGGGCCCCAGCGGCTGGAGCGTTTACAGCAGCCAAGTGCAAAGAACAGACAATTCGGGCGGTTGCTTCTCTCTCTGCTCCCCCCACCCCGTTATCGAGAGAGGAGCAGCAGCACAGGGAACCTGCAAACGGGGCGGGCGGGTTGCGCTGGAGCAAGCCCCAGGGACTGCTCGATCGGTCTGCACGTGGCATCAGGGTTGTGGCAGTGACAGCAGCCAGGCAACAGATGCTGGCGAGAGATTTTAAAAAAAAAAAAACAAAAAAAAACCCAAAACATAATGCAACGCAGGTGACAGCCTGAAGGCAGGCCACAGGAGACCCAAAGCTGCTCTGTGCCAGAGGGGCAGCTCTGTTGAGCAGGAAACAGCGCGTCCCAGCGGACCGATCTGCAAACGAGCGACACCCCGGTGATCCTGGGGCTCCGTTGGGGCGGGCGCACCTTTCCTCACCTCTGTGCTACCAGAACTCTGCTCTCCTCATCTTGCACGCACGCAAGGCTTCCCGTGCGGGGCTCGTCTCTTATCGAAGAGACGCTGCACGGTGTTACTTACTGCCCTGCCCTCCGCCGTGCAAAGTAGTTAGACACGAAGCAGGGAAAGCAGAGAGGCGTGTCGGGATATTAGATGGCCTCGGCAGATGACCGTAGAGCCCTGGAGCTTCCATCTTTGCTCCGTACGGGAGCGTGGCTCCGCGCTCCTCGCCGCTCCCGCCAGCAAGCGTCACGACTGCCCTTTGCTGCCTGCAACGCGCAATACCTGCACGGCCCGAGTACTGCTGCTTACGGAGCAAGAGGCGCTCGCTGTAAAGCGGCAATGAAGAACAAGGACGGCCCGTCAAGATGGCAGGAGTGACGTAGAGAGCCTCGAGCATTAGCCAGGCAAGGCTCGCAACTAACCTCGTGTCGTGGTTTAACGCCAGCCGGCGGCGAAGCCCCACGCAACTGCTCGCTCGCTCCCCCGCCCCCAGCGGGAGGGGGGAGACAATCGGAAGGGCAAAAGTGAGAAAACTCGTGGCTTGAAACGAAAACAGTTTAAGAATTAAAAAGAAACAACAACAACAACTTGTAAGGAAAAGAAGAAAAAAGTGACAGAGAATGGGGTGCAGGCAGCACGCCGGGGGTCTGCAGCCTGACGGATGATGGGGGGGGTGGTGTGGAATATGGAGGAGGGAAAGGAGGGAGGGGGGGCAGGAGGTAGGAGAGCAGGGGACGCGGGGGGGAAACAACTCGCGTGGGTTAAAAACTCACGTGGGTGAAGGGGGTGGGCCAGAGCAACGGGGGGGGGAGGGGGTGCGGGGGGGCATATGGGGGAGAAACACACGCGGGGCGAGGGTATGGGAGGGTACAAAGGTGCACGGGGGGGACACGGGTGGCGACGACCTACCCCAGGGAGTCCACCCGGGATGATCCACAGCAGGCAACTCACCTGGGATAACCCGCAACAGAGAATCCACGCTGGGAGGACCCCCAGCAATGCCCCTCAAACTGCCTGTGCTTCACCCCCCATCTCCCCCAAACTGGGGAGCTCTTTGCTTTTTCAAAATACTCAGTTTGGGGCGTGTTTCAGTGCTTTTCCACAACATAAAAAGGGGTCATCTTTTGGTTGTGGTTTTGTGCACGAAAACGGGGTGGGGTTTTTCTGCTTTCCAGCTGCCCAAACCCAGGCGGATTTGGCTTTCCCAGGAGTCCCAAATTCGTTTGTTTTTTTCCGTGGCAGACCCGGAATCAGGGGGCTTGGGGTTGTCCTGGCTTCAGCTGGAATAAAGTTAATTTCCTTCTGACTAGCCGGTACAGGGCCATTTTGGATTGAGGATGAGAATAGCGTTGGCAACACACCGATGCTTTAGCTGTTGCTAAGCAGTGTTTATACTAAGGCAAGGACCTTCCAGCTTCTCACACCGCCCTGCCAGCGGAGGCCGGGGGTGCACAAGAAGAGCAGCTGAGCTAAAGGAGGATTCCAGGTAAACGGCTCAGCTCGAAATACACCACCTCCTGTAGAAGTTAGAGTGATCGGAACACTTAAAATCAGCATTTCGGCCAATCGATACGATTTTGAACACCTTCTCAGCGTAAAAGTAAACACTCTTGCCGGTGTTAGAAAACGTCTCCTCCCTTCCTCACGGCACTGCTGCAGGGAGATAACCCTGGGAGGCTGCGGGATGAGGTTGTACACAGTCAGAATCTACGCTTACGGACCCACCACGACAGCTACAGCCCTTGCGCTGCTGCTGCTGCTGCAGCCGCACATCTTGCTCGCTTGGTGAATAAGGCTGAAAGGGAAGTGGAAAACTTCAAAGAGCAAAATGAAAAATAAAGAATAAATCTCAATAATTCACTTTATACTAAAAAGGTGTGCCCACGTTTATATACATCCAATAAAAATACTTATACTATAAAAGTATTTGATTTTCCTTTTGCATTAACTTAACTTGCACAGCTGTGAATGCATACCATTAAATTACCTATCTCAAAAGTACACAGTTATCATTTGACTAGGGGGTTTTGGGTGTCTTACATCATGAGGAGGGACACCTGGCCAGCTGCGCTGCCCAGGAGAGATGCTACTGAACTGCCAGGGAAACGCACCCTTGAAAGCGAGACAGAAAGACAGTACCTCAGAGCACTCCGTCAGAACACCAGGAAAAAAAAAAACCATAACATTCAGTTGCCTCTCTTTTTAAAAAAACGTTTAGAAAAACACCTAATCGCTTACGTACACCTAGTCAGTTATATACGACAGCTATCTGGCAGTTACAGTTTAAACAGTGCCAGCCAATTTGTAAAATCCCCAGTGCTGCAATACCTCAGACTACCAAAAAGGACCGGCGGATTTCCTAATGCTTTTGGCTGTACCGAAGCATGCAGAGCAACACATTTTCATGTCATCTCGACTGTTACAACTGAGAAACCAAAGACCAGCGACGCCATCAACTTTAGGAAGATGGGCTGTGCTTGGGTCTTTGGAAGGAAATTGACTTCCCCCCCCCCCCCCCTTTTTTTAAAGGAGAGTGAAAAGTCTTGTTACTGATGACTTCTACTGTCAAGTCGATCACCTCTGAAGATCCACTCTGATGGGAAGTTCATAAAAACAAAATTTCTCTGAGTGAGGAAGACTTCCATTTTGGAAAAATCTCTTTCCAACTGAAGTCAAAATTACACACTGTAGGTTAAAGGAAAAAAATACATTACTGAAGCAGGAACTCATCAAAAACACCTCAGGACTCACTGTCACGAGTTACGAGGCTGCTAATGCTTCCTGCGAAAGCCTGGAAAACACACAGACGCGACGCCAATTTGTCCTGTTTTGTCCACGTCTCTTCTTTGACCTTGATTGCTTTTAGCACAGATGCTAATTATCTCAGTAAGGTTTTTGAGTACTACTATATTTAAAAAAACTCATGGACTGCAAAAGCATAAAGCTTTTCTCATGACAACAAAGTCTGTCTCTTCTGAGCAGCTGAACTCTCGCAAACAGTTTCTTCCCTCTTTTAGTACAAAATTATTTTCACAGTAGTATTTACCAGCAAGCGCACAGAAACAGAAGCTTATGCTTTCAGGAAGAGAAAATAAACAGAGGGAAGTAAACTTTGCGTAGGTGTAACATGCGCCAGAACAGAACTTACTTTTAGTATTTGTGTTAAAATCTTTCACATAAAAAAAAACGTAGAAGGAGAGTTGGCACACTCTTAATGTTAAAGGCCATACTGCAAGTACCTTTGGAAAAATGCAGACACACATCACGGATGTACCTTGTACTTGCAGACCACTATGGATTCTTTCCATCCGTCTCGTACCATCGTGGCAGAAGAAAGGGCAACCACGGCGAAACGGTGCCAGCTGACATCCAGCCGAGAGAAGAAAAAACCCGTTGGCATAAAGCTGGGCAGGAATCCAAAGCTGCCTTTCTTTTGTGAAGGTTTGTGAAGACAGTACAACTGAGTGGAGGAAAAAGTATTTTGCATCACCTTTGGTACAATTGTTGACACAGGCCACCAGAGCTTTTGCATTTTTTAGACAACCGTGCCTTTTTTTTTTTTTTTTATTTTTATTGACTCATTAGCAGGTTTAGTTTCACTAGAACTCACTTTCTTAGGTACATGCAGAAGACAGACATAGGTATCTACATACATTTTCTCAAGCCTAAGTATAGCCAAGACTTCATCACCCTAGACGTCCCACGTTGAGTATTTTCGTTAAGAGCACAGCAACACATCTGTCCTTGTGAACTCCCTCGTTGCAAAAAAGGAATGATTTTTTCCAGGCTGTTTCTCCAAAAGGTCAAGATCTTTTAAAACTGCAGTTTTGCCACCAAACCCGCTCAGGGTCCCTCCTAGCTTTTGACTGCCCTAGCAGGCACACGCTCCATTCCATCTTCCAACGGCAAAAATACGTAACGCGCTCGGACCCAGAGCCCAACCCCGCAGATGTCCACACGCACACCTTGCCGTTTTGCCGAGGAGCCACCGAGCATCCCTGCGAGCACAGCTGCACGCGCCAGATCGGTTTCACCTACGCCACGAGTTACCGGTTTCGGCGAATGTAGTTTCTGACGCTTTAAACCGAAAACCGTACCTCGATGCTTTGCCACAGTAGAAACGACCCATGACTAGAACGCTACAAAAATGCAGTAACGCAAATTGCAAACCCACAGCAGCGGCAGCTTCGGAAATATTTAGACCAGGAACAAGGGAGAAAAATAAAACAGCTTCATCTTGCGCACGGGGGAGCGGCAGGCAGAGAAAAGGGTCGGCATTCCGAGCCCTTACAGAAAACAGGCATTCTCCTTCCATTCCTCAGCCCATCCGTTAAGGTCTCAATACCGCAACGCTACTATGGGCAATGTCGAGAGTAGGGAACGACAGCCCTGCCACTGGACTTGCCATTGACCCCTGCTATTTACGTAGCAGGACGCATACACAGAGGGACATGTTTTGCCACGCGCAACCCTGAACTTCCTGAAAACTTATGTTTACCAAAAAAAGCCATTTGGAACATATTGCCAAACAACACTTGGCAATGAAGCTTTGATGCGTTTGACACACACACATTTTTGGTAACTTGCTATTTGCTTCCTGTTGCTGCTGCTGTTCTTCCTTCAGAAATTCTACTTGTAGCCAAGTTATTCACTACTGGTTCAAGCATTTGCCTTCCTGGTATTACCAGCACATTCACAGAGGCAAGTAACTTAACTGCTCTTCTACAATTATCCAAATGACAATTACAGCCATGAAAGAGAAGGAGAGGTCAGGCAGCAGAAGAGCTCTGCAGGCTGGCACCAGTCAATATTGCACTCTTCAAAAACAAACAACAACAAAACAAAACCGTGACCCTGTAGCCTTTTTTTTTTTTTTTTTTTTTTTTTTTTTTTACTTTCAGAGCTCATCCCTGCCTCAGCATATTGTCTTGTCAGAGCATGAAGTGCAGGAGATCTGTACCCTGACGACTTTTGCATGTGATGAATGCCTGTTCAGAAATAGTCCAGATCTGCAAGACTGGTGTCGTTTCTATGGTTTTAATAATCATAACTCAAATTTTATTTACTCATGCATTTGTGAGGAAACTAATTAAATTTTAGACGCTGCCTTTCTTTTTCGGGGGGGAAAGCGTTAGAGACTGAAAAAAATTACGATTCAGAGCTCCCATCCATGAGGGAGTGGTGGAGAAATCAATGACAGCGAAGACCAACAGCAGCAACATTAAGTGAAATTTGGCTTTAATTCTGATCATGTACTTGAGCGACTCTCCAAGTCTATGCCTCAGTCCTATGAATGACTAGTCCTTTTTTGGAAGGACAAATTTTTTACTTAAAAGTCCTAGACTGAAGACTCCGCTGAACAGAATGCGGATTGTGCCACAGGACAACATGCCATCCACACTCTAACGAAAAAAAAAAAAAAAATCAAATAAAAATCAAGTTTAAGTACCAGTTTCCATCACGTTTCCCTCATTACATTTCTAATGGCATCTAGGTGCTCAAAAATGAACTATAGGGACACCGCATTTTTCCAAAACTTTAGTTATACATAAAAAAAAAATAAAAGGCTATTTCCAACTTGCCCATAAAATCAGTGTGAATAGAGAGAAGAGAAACACTTGACCCTAAAGAAGCTAACAGGCAGCTCTGAATTTATCGTAGATGAAAGTTCATTCTTTCACCTGAAACAAAAACATATCAAGGGACCAACTCAGGAACAGGGCACGCTCCGTTAACGGCAATTTTTCATCAGCTTTTCTGCACTAGCAGCAAATTTGCCTTTTCTGTGGGTTTAACGTGGAGTATCTGTAGTGCGCTCGAACTTGCAAATGTTTCTCCCCGCTCCCCCAGCCCGATACATGCGATTACCTGAACAGCAAGCGGAACTAACCACGCAGGGTTTTCTTCATGTGACGCGGAAGGTGACACTGGGAAAAGAGGAGGCAAAAAAGGAACCTGTTTCTCCCACCCAGCCAACGGCGAAAAGGCAGGGGAGGATTCTGCCGGAAGGGCTCTGCACCCACCCCAGGAGCTCCCACCGCCCGATTTCTCTCCCCTTTGCCCGGTACCGAGGGGCCGCCGCCGCCTCGCCCGCGCCCCCCCCCCCACAGCGGGGGCTGCCCAGGAGAGCCGGGGGGCTCCCGCCCGCGGGAACGGACCGGGAGAGACCCTCCACGCAGAGAGAGAGGAGCGTGGCGTGGATTGGATCCCCGAGGGAAGAGGCCGGGCTCCCCGCTGGCAGAAGGACACTCACCTCCCTGCTGCTCGGAGCTGCTTGCTGCGGACAGCCCTGCCTGCGCCTGGCCGCTCTTCGGCCCTGCTGGGAGCGCAGTCCGGCCGACGGACGCTCCGGCGAAAAGACACTCCAGCTAATTGCAGCTCCGGCTCATTACAGCCGCAGGGAATTTTGCCGCTGGCTAATGCACGCTCCAGACAGCGGACACCCCGCCTCCTTCCGGCTCCCGCTTGCTACAGTTCCGGCTCATTGAAGCCCCAGCTCCGCACTGACGCTCCGGCTGATTTCAGCTGCTTCTCCTTACAAGCTCCAGCTATGTGCAGCGGTCTGGGCTTTCGATAAGGTTGTCTATCAACTGCTGTCAAAACTGGAGCATTAGGATTCAACATCAGAGTTACATGCTGTATAAATATTCATCAGTCTGTGCGATTAATTACTTAACAACTATTCTGAGCAGCGTAGAAAGAAGAGCTGGACTCAAAGAGGGCACGTGGGGTCTGAAAAGCACCCTTCCCCCCCAGAGACCATCGCAGATGTTGAGTTCTGCCTGCTGCGTGCCGGCCTCCCGAACTTCGGCGTCTGACACAACCGGACCCCCGTCTCCAGGGAAGGTCCACACACCCTGCCCACCCCCTGCTTTCCCCCGCAGCCCCCTACGCCCTCCCACCCGCCTGCAAAACCAGCCAAGCCGGCTTCTGCTTTTGGCCCCCAAACCACCTGACTCGGGGCCCATTTGGGAGCCAAAAAACCTGGCTGCCGAGCCTGTTCTCAAGGCCCAAAAATGCAGGGCTGCACCTCTGTTTCCGGGCCCAAAGCCGCGCAGCTCGGTCTCTTTCCGAGCCCCAAAACCAGCCGCGCGAGCCTGTTTTCAAGCCCCAGAACAGAAAACTCGGTCTCCGTTTCTGACCCTGCAGTGCCCGTGGGCGATGCCGAGCGTAGCCACCCCACAGCCCTGCACCCCCGGGGCCCCACACGCAGTTTTGGGGAGTGCTCGGGAACTGCGGAGGGCCCGGCCCCACGCCTCTGCGGGGCAGCCCCAGCACAGGCAGGGCGTCGCTTCCTTAGTGCCGTTGCAGGCTTTATTTCCCCGGCATCACCGGCACGGCCAGGCCCGCGCCCCAACCCCCCCAGCCGAAGCAACCCCGCGGGGAGCCGGGCCCAGCCACCCAGAAAACAATAAAACCAAAGAGGGAACAAGACAGAGAGTGTGGGGAAAGGCAAGGAGAAGGACACAGAAACAGAGAGAGAGAGAGAGGGATAGGGAGCAGGACAGAGAGATGGAGCAAGAAAGGAAAAAAGGACGGGAGGCAGAACCGAGGGAAAGACAGACAAGGACGGGGAGCAGGACAAAGGGACGGAAGAGGAAAAAAAAAATAGCGACGGGCTCCAGGACAGAGATGAAGGAATTAAATAGACACAGGGAGCACGACGGGAGGACAGAGAGAGGAAAAAAGCGACAAAGAGCAGGCCAGCGTCGGAGGGGAAAAAACCAACTGCGACGGGCAGTGGGAGAGAGATACGGAAAACGAAAAAAATACCGAGGAACAGAAAAAAAAGAAAGAAGAGACAGCTAGCTGGACAGGGGGACACAGTTAGAAAGGACGGGAGAGGGAATGGGACAGAGAAAGACAGACAGAAAAAGGCAGCGAAAGAAAGCAAGGCGGAGGGACAGCAAGGCAGGGCGGGGGGGAAGGGACAGGGCTCTGGACAGAGATGGAGAAATAAGCAGCAGGGACAGAGGAAAAGAGACAGAAAGAGGGACAGGGAACACGGCAGAGAAGGAAAAGTCAGGACAGCGGCAGGACGGAGATAAAAAACTGGGACGGTCAACAGGACAGAGAGGAATGCGAATACGAGCAGGGAGTGGGACAAAGGGATACAGCGAGAAACGACGGGACGGGAAGCCAGACAGAGCGACAGACAACAACAGTGACAGCGCGAGAGAGAGAAAGACAGAGACCGTGAGAAGCACAGGGGGTTGGGGAATTTAGAAAGAGAGGTATTAGGAGCCCTGCAGAGAGAGAGGGAGGGCGAATAAAAAAGGGGCAGGAAGCAGCACAAAGGGTCAGGGAGAGTAAGAGATGAACAGGAAGGAGGACGGGGACAGTGAGATCCAGAATAAAAACAAACAAACAGCAACAGCGAGCAAGACAAAGGGATAGAGAGAGAAGGAGAAAGTAGGAAGACGAGAGATAGGAAGGCAGGGACACCGAGTGGCACGTACAGGCGCAGAGAGGAAAAGAACGCCAGGGAACAGGCCAGAGAAATTGGGGGGGCGGGCGGAAGGGGAAGGAAGAGGCCAATACAGATCAGGACAAGGAGATGGAAAAGGAAAAAACAGCGACTGGCTGCAGGACAAAGCGGGGGGGGGGCAGGGAAAAGGGAGAGGGAGCAGGACAAGAACGCAGAGAGAAAAAGAAAAGGGGGCAGTCGAACAAGAGAGAGAAAGGGGGAGAGGAAGAGGGAGCAGGACAAGAGAACAGACAGAAGAGGAGAGGAACAGGGAAGCAAAAAAAAAAAACCCAAACCAAACCAAAAAAACCCAAACATCACAGCAGCATGGGAAAGAGAGGGGGCCAGGAGAGGGGGAGGGAGGGACCGGGACGCACAAGAGGAGCGACAGGGCCCCGAGGGCCCAGGACTCACCACAGCTCTCGCTCTTGGAGCTGCCAGGAGACCTTGCCAGCTCAGACGCTTCTTTCTCCTTCTCTCCTCCCTTCCTCCTCTGTAACTCCAGTCGCTTGGCTGTCCTCCACATCATGGAACACGCGAGTGTCTCGCAGCTCTTAAGAGACGAGGCCTCCTAGACATGTAGCCTCGCTCGCTCGCTCACTACGTGGCCGTACCGCGCTGCTGGTCATGCATACAGACCCTGGCGGCCTGACCTGCTGGGGACTACAAGGAGGGATCCTTCCACACCCGGAGAGGCAGGCTCTCTCTTGCCTGCAGCGGGAGGCAGCTGCCGGCCGGAGGGCCTTCCGTTTCTTCTTCTCTACCTTTCTCTGGCCTCTCCAGCTTCAGCAGCTCCTGTCCGCAGCCAGCAAGCGCCGCTCCGCCTGTCCCTTTGTGCTGTTGTGGCGAGGAGAGGAAGGCCAGGCAGAGACAGCCCGCGCAAGCCTGAGGCTGCTGCAGTCGACGGCATCCCCAGGGCACGAACGGACAACCGCGTCCACAGCGTGGCCTCTGGGAGAGGGAAAGAAGCAGCAGTGACCGTTCCTACCGTAGCTCGACGCTGGCCGGAGCCCCTCCGTCTTCCGCAGACGCCGCTCCTTCCCCGCGCTGCTGCTAACGGCACCCACATTAAGGCAGGCTCGAGGACACCGGAGGGCCAGCTTGCTGCCCTCACGACAGGGCCTGGGGGCTGCCGGGGGCTACAGCACAGGCTCCAGGGGAGGGGCTGGAGCCGGGGACAGCCGCACGGGGCGAGCGGCGCCGGGGGAGCTCTGGCGACTCGGGGAGGCGCCCGGCGGCCGCGCCTGGGGGGTGGCCGCCTCCCACGCCTCCTCCCTTCTCTCGGCCCTCGGGGAACTCCCTGGGGCTGCCCTGGCCCGGCTCGCCTCTGGCGGACCGGCAGCCTGCCGCGGCGGCCGCTTTGCAGCTTCCCGTCCCGTCCCGTCCCACCGCCCCCGGGCGGCCAGCGGGCAGGAGGCGCCCCCCGCCCCCGCCCGAGGGGATCGCTCGCCTCACCGGCGGTCCTGGCGCTCAGCCGCTGCCGCCGAGACCCGCGCCCTGCGCGCCGCCACGCTGCTCCCGGGCACGCGCACGCGCCGGCCTGCCCCACGCGCCGGACGGCGCGCTACGGCGCATGCCCTCTGGAGGCGCGTACGCACGGCTAGGCGAGGGCCGCGGCGGCAGCGACGACTACGCCGCGCCGCACGCGCCCGAGAGCCACGCTGCTGCCCGGCCCCCGCGTCCGCGGAAACTACAGCTCCCGGCATGCCCCGGGAGGCAGCCCGCCCTGCTTCCTGACCCCGCGGGGACACCGTCTCCGTTCCCGCCCACCCCCCCGCCGGCGCAGCCCCAAGCCCCGCCGAGCCCCCAGCGCCGCTCCGGGCAGCTCCCGCGCGCTCCCGCCGCCCGGCTCCGGCTCCAGACAGTCCCCGCCGCCGGCTCCGGCACGGCGCCGCACCCCCCGCCCGGCTCTGTCTCCGGGCAGCGCCCGCCGCCGCCGCTCCCTGCGTCCGACACGGACCGCGCCGTCCTCCTCGGGGCTTTCCCCGGGACCCGCCGGGCGACTGCGCAGCCGCGCCACGGGGCCCAGTGCCCCCCCCGCCCCCCGGGACCCCCGGCCTGGGCACAGGCGGCCCCCACCTCCCCCGGGCCACCCCCGCCTGGGACGTTCGCGGTGCGAGGGGCGCCCGGCCCCGCTCACCTTCTCCCTCGGGGCAGCCGCAGCCCGGCCACCGCTCCACTCCCACCGGCCCCCTCCCCCGGCAGCCCCCCCTTTACAGGGAGGGGCCCTCGCCATCAGCCTCACCGCCCGCACCTGGGGCTCCTCCAGCCCCGGCCCGCAGCTGGAGCCCAGCAGGAACGGGGGGGGCATGGCCCGACCCCCCCCCCCGAGCCTCACCTCCTCCTCCTCCTCCCCTGGGCTCCCTCACGGCCCCTCGCCCCGTGCAAAGGGAGCGCCAACGCAGCCGGGAGGGCAAAGGGGACGGCGAGCGTTTATTCAGTCGCGCACCTAACGAGCCCCGCGAGCGAGCGAGCGAGTCTGCTCCGGGGCTCGGGGCCCCCGACGCTCCCCCTGCCCCTGGGACACCTCGGCAGTCGGTCCCAGAGCCACGCTCGTCGGTCCGTTGGGGAACGCAGGGTCGGTCGGCTGGCTCCTGGAGCGATGGGCTGCTGGGCAGAGGCGAAGGCTGCCAAAACCAAGGAGCAGGACACTAGAAGAGAGGAGAAAAGCGGCAGCGGGCCGGGCAGCGGGGGCGTAGCGAGAAAGCACGAGAAAGCAGGGAGCGGGGCCCAGAGAGGAGCACGGCGACAGGGAGCCCCAGAGGGACGGAGAAAGAAGCGGCAGGGAGAGAGGAGGGGAGGCAGCACAAAGAGGGAGGGGGAGCGGCACAGAGACCGACCAAGAAGGCCGGCCGGCCGGCCGGCCGGCTGGGGAGCAGGGTGGAGATGCAGGAAAAACCTGGGACGGGCAGCACAACAGAGAGGGAGGAAAGCAGAACAGGGGCAGGGAGTTGGACTGAGAGAGGTGGAGAAGGACAAAACAGTGTCAAAGAGCAGGGCAGAGAGGGAAGAAGGAAAGAACAGGGGCAGGGAGCCTGGACAGCAAACGATGGAGGGAAGGGCTGGGGCGGGGGGGGCGGCGGGGTGGAGCAACGCAAACCAAACCGCATAGCTACACGCTACAGGGCAGAGAGGGAAAAACTAAGACATAGGGACACGGAGGCAGAAAAAAAAGAGAGCTGGAGAGCAAGAAGAGTAGCGTTGTGGTTTAACCCCAGCCAGCAACTAAGTCCCACGCAGCCGCTCCCTTACTTCCTCCCCGCCCAGGGGGAAGGGGGGGCAGAGTATCGGGGAGGCGGGAGGGGGGGAAAGGAAAACTCATGGGTTGAGATAAGAACAGTTTAACAGGACAGAAAGGAAGAAAATAATAATGACAATAATAACAATAATAAAATGACAATAATAATGATAATAATAGAAGAATTGCAACGTACAAAACAAGTGATGCACAATGCAATTGCTCACCACTCGCTGACCGATGCCCAGCCAGTTCCCGAGCAGCGATATCCTCGCCCCCCGCCCCGCAGGCCAACTCCCCCCAGTTTATATACCGGGCTTGACGTCACACGGTATGGAATATCCCTTTGGCCAGTTTGGGTCCGCTTTCCCGGCTGTGTCCCCTCGCAACTTCTCGTGCCCCTCCAGCCTTCTCGCTGGCCGGGCATGAGAAGCTGAAAAATCCTTGACTTAGTCTAAACTCAGTACAAATTGACTTCGTATAAATACTTGGCAACAACGGAAAACATCGGTGTGTTAGCGCCATTCTTCTCGTACTAAATCCAAAACGGAACACTATACCGGCTACTAGAAAGAAAATTAAGTCTATCCGGGCCGAAACCAGGACAAATAGCAATGTGTACAGAAAGAAGCGCGGAGGAATTCTAAAGTAGGGTCATCGGGGAACCAGAGACGGTGAGATGGAGAAAGGACACACGCGACAGGCCACAGGGCGAGAGGGAGGAATTTTAAAAAATGGGACTGGGAGCAATCTACAGAGAGAGGTTAGGGCACGAAATTCTAAAGAGTGGCACGTACAGGGCAGAGAGAGAGGAATTAGAAAAGACTAAGTAAAGACAGGGACAGGGAGCCGGACAGAGACACACAGAGAAAATAAAAAGCCGCGATGGGCTACAAGACGGATAGGAAAGAATGAAAAAATCCTGGCAGGGAGCCGGACAGGGAGAGACGGCGAGAGAAATGAAGTTGCAACGTGGTGCGGGGCCAGGAGGGCCAAAATTGAAAACCAGGGCCTGGGAACTGGAAAGAAGGAGCCAGAGAAAGAAAAAAACTACCGACGGGCTGCGGGGCAGAGAGAGGGGAATGAAAAAACAGGGGTGGGGAGCCAGAGAGAGAGACTGAGAAATAAGCGGGAGAAAGCAACAGGCTACACGGTACGGAGGAAGGAAGTACAAAAGAGGGGCCAGGAGCTGGACAGAGAGAGGCAGAGGAAGAGAACTTCGCAAGTGACAGGCTACAGGGCAGAGCGGGAGGAATGTAAAAAATCAGGATCTTGAGTCGGATCAAGAGAGACGGAGGGAAAAAAAAATGGTGTTGGGTAGCAGGGCAGAGAGGAAGGACTTAAAAGACAGGGACAGGGAGCTGGACCGAGAGACTGAGAAGAGGGAAAGTCCTGACAGGCTTCCAGAGAGAGAGGAGGGCGCTAAAAATTAGCGACAGGGAGTTGGACAGAGAGAGATCGAGGAAGGAAAAATCTGCAGCAGGCTACCAGGCCAAGAAGGAGAGTTTAAAAACGGGGACAGCGAGACGGACAGAGAGGGAGGGAGAAAGAAAAGAAGCGACGGGCGACGCAGCAGATAGGGAGGAATGAAGAAAGAGGGACAGGGGCCAGGCAGACCGAGGCAGGGAAAGAAAAACGTAGCAACGGGCTAGGGGGCAGAAAGGGAAGACTTTGAAAAACCGGGAGAGGGAACAAGACAGAGTGAGACGGAGAAAGGGCAGAACACTGACAGGCCGCAGGACAGAGAGGGAGGAATTCAAAATGAAGGGAGGGAGGCAGGATAAAGAGGGACAGAGGAATACATCAACTTGTCACGTGCTACAGAGCCAAGAGGGAAGACCTTGAACAACAGGGACAGGGAGACGGACGGAGAGAGTGAGAGACAGCAAAAATACCGACAGGCCACAAGACAGAGAGGGAGGAATGCAAAAATAGTGGCCAGGAGCTGGACAGAGACGGAGAAGGGGAAAAAAAAGCCACAGGCTCCAGGGCAGAGAGAGGGAGGCCCGAAAAGATGGGGACAGGGTGCTGCTCAGAGCAAGATGGAGAAAGGAGGTACAAGGCAGGGGGCAAAAAAAAAAAGAAAAAAAGCAGTGGTGTGGGAAAGAGAGGGGGCCAGGGGAGGGGCAGGGAGAGAACAGAACGCAGAAGAGGGGAGACAGGGCCCCGAGGGCCCGGGGCTCACCACAGCTCTTGTTCTTGGCGCCACCCAGAGAATTTGCCAGTTCAGAGGCTTCTTTCGGCTCCTCTCCCGCTCCCCTCCTCTTCTGTAACTCCGGCTGCACGGCTGTCCTCCACCTAAGAGAACACGTGTCTCACGGGTCTTGCAAGACGAGGCTTCCTAGGCGCGGAGCCTCGCTCGCTCCCACGCTACGTGGCCGTACCGCACTGTCGGCGCTGCATACAGACCCTGCGGTGCACCTTGGCGGTCTGACCCGCTGTGGACTACGAAGAGGGATCCTTCCACACGCGGAGAGGCAGGCTCTCTCTCGCCTGCAGCGGGAGGCAGCTGCCGGCCGGAGGGCCTTCCATTTCTTCTTCTCTACCTTTCTCTGGCCTCTCCAGCTTGAGCCGCAGCAGCTCCCGTCCACAGCTGGTAAGTGCTCTGCCTGTCTGTGATGGGTTGACCCTGGCTGGGTGCCAGGTGCCCACCAAAGCCGCTCTATCACTCCCCCTCCTCAGCTGGACAGGGGGGAGAAAATATAACAAAAGGCTCGTGGGTCAAGATAAGGACAGTTTAATAAAGAGAAAGCAAAGGTCGCGCGCGAAAAGCAAAGAAAAACAATTGATATTATTCTCTACTTCCCATCAGCAGGCGATGTCTAGCCACTTCCTGGGAAGCAGGGCTACAGTACGCGTTGTGGTTGCTCTGGAAGACAAAAATGCCCCCCCTTCCGTCTTCCTTTACTTAGCTTTTATATCTGAGCTGACGTCATATGGTATGGAATATCTGTTTGGTTAGTTTAGGTCAGCTGTCTTGGCTGTGTCCCCTCCCAAGATCTTGCCCAGCCCCAGCCTGTTGTTGAGGGGGGGGCAAAAATGTTGGAGAGCCAGCCTTGATGCTGTGCCAGCACTGCTCAGCAGTAGCCAAAACACTGGTGTGTTATCGACACCTTTCTAGCTACCAATACAGAGCACAGCACTACGAGGGCTGCTATGGGGAGAATTAACTCCATCTCAGCCAGACCCAATACACTGTCCCTTTGCGCTCCCGCGCCGCGAGGAGAGGGAGGCCAGGCGGAGACAGCCCACGCAAGCCTGAGGCTGCCGCAGTCGACGGTATCCCCAAGGGAGGAACAGACAACCACGCCGTCAGCGCAGCCTCTGCGAAAGAGAAGCATCGACTCGTTACCACAGATGGCCCCTGGCCAGAGCCCCTCCTTCTGCAGAGGCTTCTGGAGATGCACTGAGGGCCGGCTTGCTGCCCTCACGACAGGGCCTGGGGGCTGCCTGGGGCTACAGCACAGGCTCCAGGGGAGGGGCTGGAGCCGGGGGCAGCCGCACGGGGCGAGCGGCGCCGGGGGAGGCTCCGGGGGAGCTCTGGCGACTCGGGGAGGCGCCCGGTGGCCGCGCCCGGGGGCTGCCCGCCTCCGTCCCCTCTTCCCTTCTGTCAGCTCTCGGGGAACTCCCTGGCCCGGCTCGCCTCCGGCGGACCCGGAGCCTGCCGCAGCGGCCGCTTTGCAGCTTCCCGTTGATACCAAAAAGCCGGTCGAAGAAACTCTCTAAGGCTCGTTTTGGAGTTTTAGAAAGCAGGCATTCTTTGTCGCAGCGCTGGATGCACGGGGGATAGTTCCACCTAGCGTGCACGCCACAGCTTTAGCACTAACAGGTTATATAGAACAACTAATTGCACGTTAATCAGATTAGGATACATATCCATAAAAATGATTGCAACTGATTACCGTAGTACTGCCTACATCCGATCGTGCGCAATGAAGGATCCATTTGGGTCGAAGGGCTGCTTTTGCGACCGCCGACCCGTTTGAAGCTCTTGCTGGCTGTCCTTGAAGTCTTTGTTCTTGTCCTTGCACTTTGATCTTGAAGCTTAACGCAGTTTCAACCACATGCCGTCAGTTTCAACACGGTTCTCATCTAGCGTACGGGAACATCTAGTCCTAAGAGCAAAGAACGGCAAAACTTAGGAGTAACTACCTCTACTAGTTAATTGCTCGGCTATACTTTTGTCTACTGTTTCAATCATAGCCTTAGTATAAGATTTCTAATAATTATTGACCAAATCTCACTCTTCCAGTCACCTAGCAGCAAACCAGTTTCCACGGCTGGTACAAAATATTCAAACCATAAAAGTTTGAGCAAACCACATGAAACGTATGGACATATGCTATCCCCGTCCCGCCGCCCCCGGGCGGCCAGCGGGCAGGAGGCACCCCCCGCCCCCGCCCCCGCCGGAGGGGATCGCTCGCCTCACCGGCGGTCCCGGCGCTCACCCGCCGCCGCCGAGACCCTGCGCGCCGCCACGCTGCTCCCGGGGACCGGGGCCAGGGCCGGCGCGCGAACGCCGGGCTGCAGTACCGCACTTTGGCCACAAGGCGGCAGCAGCGGAGGCGGCGGCGGCGCTGCGCACCTGGGCGGTGCCGGCGCTGCAGTTCCGCGCTTCGGCCACGAGGCGGCAGCAGCAGCGAGCGGACGGCGGGAGGCGCGTGCCCAGGGGCGGCACCGCCGCTGCGGTCCCGCGCTTTGCGCGCCCGCCGACCCCGCGCGCGTGGGGCGGCGGCGGCGTTTCCTTAGCGGGAGGAAGCAACGAGCGCGGCGGCACCTCCCCCCGGTATCGCACTGCCGTTACCGTCGGACGGCACGGGCAGGACAGGGGCACCACCGCGCATTCGCAGCCTCCGAGCTGCAGTACCGAACCTTGGTCGCACGGTGGCAGCGGCGAGCCCTGGGAAAAACGCGCCACGGCGCATGCGCGGCTCCCAGCGGCTGGGCCGCGTTGTGGTTGCCAGGCAACAGCAGGAGCTCTCGCCAAAACGCGCCACTGCGCATGCGCTGCTCAAGAGCTGCAGTACCAAACTCTGGTCTGCAGGTGGCAGAAGAGAGCGCTTGTCAAAACGCGCCACCGCGCATGCGCTGCTCCGAGATGCAGTACCGAACTTTGGTCTGTAGGCGGCAGAAGAGAGCGCTGGTCAAAACGCGCCAGCACGCATGCGCTGCTCCAGAGCTGCAGTACCGAAAGTTGCTCAATAGGAGGCAGAATAGAGCGGCGTCAAGACGCGCCACCGCGCATGCGCGGCTCCAGAGCCACATGTGCCGCAATTTGGTTGCCAGGCAACAGCAAAAGCGCTTGTCAAAACGCGCCACGGCGCATGCGAGCCTCCCAAACGCCAGTTCCCAGCTTTGGTCTCCGGGCAGCGGCAAAAAAACCGCCCACCGAGCTTTCCAGCAGCGTGGCAGGCACGTCGCAAACCGACCGCCGCGCTTTACGGCAGCGTGGCACGCGGCCCGTCACCATAGGCAACCGCAGGAGCGCCTGAAAACGCGCCACTTCGCATGCGCGGCTCCCGAGCTGCTGGGCCGCGTTGTGGTTGCCAGGCAACAGCAGGAGCGCTTGCCAAAACCCGACACTGCGCATGCGCGGCTCCAGAGCTGCATGTGCCGCAATTTGGTTGCCAAGCAACAGCAGAAGCTCTTGTCAAAACGCGCCACGGCGCATGCGAGCCTCCCAAACGCCAGTTCCCAGCTTTGGTCGCCGGGCAGCGGCAAAAAACCGCCGCACCGAGCTTTCCAGCAGCGTGGCAGGCACGTCGCAAACCGACCGCCGCGCTTTACGGCAGCGTGGCTTGTGCCGCTTCGCGACGAGGGGACGCCGCGCTTTCCGGCAGCGTGGCAGGCACGTCGCAAACCCACCGCCGCGCTTTCCGGCAGCGTGGCAGGCACGTCGCAAACCCACCGCCGCGCTTTCCCGCAGAGTGGCTTGTGCATCTTCGCGACTAGGGGACGCCGCGCTTTCCGGCAGCGTGGCAGGCACGTCGCAAACCCACCGCCGCGCTTTCCGGCAGCGTGGCAGGCACGTCGCAAACCCACCGCCGCGCTTTCCCGCAGAGTGGCTTGTGCATCTTCGCGACTGGGGACGCCGCGCTTTCCGGCAGCGTGGCAGGCACGTCGCAAACCGACCGCCGCGCTTTACGGCAGCGTGGCGCCCGGCCCCTCACCATAGGCAACCGCAGGCGCGCCTGAAAACGCGCCACCGCGCATGCGCGGCTCCCGAGCTGCTCTGCCGCGTTGTGCTTGCCAGGCAACAGCAGGAGCGCTTGTCAACACGCGCCACCGCGCATGCGCCCCTCCCCACCTTGGCTCGCCGGGCAGCAGCATCCCCTTCACGATCCTCTCCCGAGCATCAGCCCGATGAGAGGTGACTGACAGCTCCGCCCAGTATACACCAGCCAGCCAAAGGCGGAAACCACTTATTACTGCGGGTACAGGGCTTACGTTCCCCTGCCCTTTCCCCGCTCGCAGCCCGGGCAGTAATCTTCACGGCCTCCGCACCAAAAGGGGCCCCAGCGGCTGGAGCGTTTACAGCAGCCAAGTGCAAAGAACAGACAATTCGGGCGGTTGCTTCTCTCTCTGCCCCCCCCACCCCCGTTATCGAGAGAGGAGCAGCAGCACAGGGAACCTGCAAACGGGGCGGGCGGGTTGCGCTGGAGCAAGCCCCAGGGACTGCTCGATCGGTCTGCACGTGGCATCAGGGTTGTGGCAGTGACAGCAGCCAGGCAACAGATGCTGGCGAGAGATTTTAAAAAAAAAAAACAAAAAAAAACCCAAAACATAATGCAACGCAGGTGACAGCCTGAAGGCAGGCCACAGGAGACCCAAAGCTGCTCTGTGCCAGAGGGGCAGCTCTGTTGAGCAGGAAACAGCGCGTCCCAGCGGACCGATCTGCAAACGAGCGACACCCCGGTGATCCTGGGGCTCCGTTGGGGCGGGCGCACCTTTCCTCACCTCTGTGCTACCAGAACTCTGCTCTCCTCATCTTGCACGCACGCAAGGCTTCCCGTGCGGGGCTCGTCTCTTATCGAAGAGACGCTGCACGGTGTTACTTACTGCCCTGCCCTCCGCCGTGCAAAGTAGTTAGACACGAAGCAGGGAAAGCAGAGAGGCGTGTCGGGATATTAGATGGCCTCGGCAGATGACCGTAGAGCCCTGGAGCTTCCATCTTTGCTCCGTACGGGAGCGTGGCTCCGCGCTCCTCGCCGCTCCCGCCAGCAAGCGTCACGACTGCCCTTTGCTGCCTGCAACGCGCAATACCTGCACGGCCCGAGTACTGCTGCTTACGGAGCAAGAGGCGCTCGCTGTAAAGCGGCAATGAAGAACAAGGACGGCCCGTCAAGATGGCAGGAGTGACGTAGAGAGCCTCGAGCATTAGCCAGGCAGGGCTCGCAACTAACCTCGTGTCGTGGTTTAACGCCAGCCGGCGGCGAAGCCCCACGCAACCGCTCGCTCGCTCCCCCGCCCCCAGCGGGAGGGGGGAGACAATCGGAAGGGCAAAAGTGAGAAAACTCGTGGCTTGAAACGAAAACAGTTTAAGAATTAAAAAGAAACAACAACAACAACAACAACTTGTAAGGAAAAGAAGAAAAAAGTGACAGAGAATGGGGTGCAGGCAGCACGCCGGGGGTCTGCAGCCTGACGGATGATGGGGGGAGTGGTGTGGAATATGGAGGAGGGAAAGGAGGGAGGGGGGGCAGGAGGTAGGAGAGCAGGGGACGCAGGGGGGAAACAACTCGCGTGGGTTAAAAACTCACATGGGTGAAGGGGGTGGGCCAGAGCAACGGGGGGGGAGGGGGTGCGGGGGGGGGCATATGGGGGAGAAACACACGCGGGGCGAGGGTATGGGAGGGTACAAAGGTGCACGGGGGGACACGGGTGGCGACGACCTACCCCAGGGAGTCCACCCGGGGTGATCCACAGCAGGCAACTCACCTGGGATAACCCGCAACAGAGAATCCACGCTGGGAGGACCCCCAGCAATGCCCCTCAAACTGCCTGTGCTTCACCCCCCATCTCCCCCAAACTGGGGAGCTCTTTGCTTTTTCAAAATACTCAGTTTGGGGCGTGTTTCAGTGCTTTTCCACAACATAAAAAGGGGTCATCTTTTGGTTGTGGTTTTGTGCACGAAAACGGGGTGGGGTTTTTTTGCTTTCCAGCTGCCCAAACCCAGGCGGATTTGGCTTTCCCAGGAGTCCCAAATTCGTTTGGTTTTTTCCGTGGCAGACCTGGAATCAGGGGGCTTGGGGTTGTCCTGGTTTCGGCTGGAATAAAGTTAATTTCCTTCTGAGTAGCCGGTACAGGGCCATTTTGGATTGAGGATGAGAATAGCGTTGGCAACACACCGATGCTTTAGCTGTTGCTAAGCAGTGTTTATACTAAGGCAAGGACCTTCCAGCTTCTCACACCGCCCTGCCAGCGGAGGCCGGGGGTGCACAAGAAGAGCAGCTGAGCTAAAGGAGGATTCCAGGTAAACGGCTCAGCTCGAAATACACCACCTCCTGTAGAAGTTAGAGTGATCGGAACACTTAAAATCAGCATTTCAGCCGATCGATACGATTTTGAACACCACCTCGGCGTAAAAGTAAACACTCTTGCCGGTGTTGGAAAACGTCTCCTCCCTTCCTCACGGCACTGCTGCAGGGAGATAACCCTGGGAGGCTGCGGGACGAGGTTGTACACAATCAGAATCTACGCTTACGGATCCACCACGACAGCTACAGCCCTTGCGCTGCTGCTGCTGCTGCAGCCGCACATCTTGCTCGTTTGGTGAATAAGGCTGAAAGGGAAGTGGAAAACTTCAAAGAGCAAAATGAAAAATAAAGAATAAATCTCAATAATTCACTTTATACTAAAAAGGTGTGCCCACGTTTATATACATCCAATAAAAATACTTATACTATAAAAGTATTTGATTTTCCTTTTGCATTAACTTAACTTGCACAGCTGTGAATTCATACCATTAAATTACCTATCTCAAAAGTACACAGTTATCATTTGACTAGGGGGTTTTGGGTGTCTTACATCATGAGGAGGGACACCTGGCCAGCTGCGCTGCCCAGGAGAGATGCTACTGAACTGCCAGGGAAACGCACCCTTGAAAGCGAGACAGAAAGACAGTACCTCAGAGCACTCCGTCAGAACACCAGGAAAAAAAACCCATAACATTCAGTTGCCTCTCTTTTTAAAAAAACGTTTAGAAAAACACCTAATCGCTTACGTACACCTAGTCAGTTATATACGACAGCTATCTGGCAGTTACAGTTTAAACAGTGCCAGCCAATTTGTAAAATCCCCAGTGCTGCAATACCTCAGACTACCAAAAAGGACCGGCGGATTTCCTAATGCTTTTGGCTGTACCGAAGCATGCAGAGCAACACATTTTCATGTCATCTCGACTGTTACAACTGAGAAACCAAAGACCAGCGACGCCATCAACTTTAGGAAGATGGGCTGTGCTTGGGTCTTTGGAAGGAAATTGACTTTCCCCCCCCCCCCCCCCCTTTTTTTTAAAGGAGAGTGAAAAGTCTTGTTACTGATGACTTCTACTGTCAAGTCGATCACCTCTGAAGATCCACTCTGATGGGAAGTTCATAAAAACAAAATTTCTCTGAGTGAGGAAGACTTCCATTTTGGAAAAATCTCTTTCCAACTGAAGTCAAAATTACACACTGTAGGTTAAAGGAAAAAATACATTACTGAAGCAGGAACTCATCAAAAACACCTCAGGACTCACTGTCACGAGTTACGAGGCTGCTAATGCTTCCTGCGAAAGCCTGGAAAACACACAGACGCGACGCCAATTTGTCCTGTTTTGTCCACGTCTCTTCTTTGACCTTGATTGCTTTTAGCACAGATGCTAATTATCTCAGTAAGGTTTTTGAGTACTACTATATTTAAAAAAACTCATGGACTGCAAAAGCATAAAGCTTTTCTCATGACAACAAAGTCTGTCTCTTCTGAGCAGCTGAACTCTCGCAAACAGTTTCTTCCCTCTTTTAGTACAAAATTATTTTCACAGTAGTATTTACCAGCAAGCGCACAGAAACAGAAGCTTATGCTTTCAGGAAGAGAAAATAAACAGAGGGAAGTAAACTTTGCGTAGGTGTAACATGCGCCAGAACAGAACTTACTTTTAGTATTTGTGGTAAAATCTTTCACATAAAAAAAAACGTAGAAGGAGAGTTGGCACACTCTTAATGTTAAAGGCCATACTGCAAGTACCTTTGGAAAAATGCAGACACACATCACGGATGTACCTTGTACTTGCAGACCACTATGGATTCTTTCCATCCGTCTCGTACCATCGTGGCAGAAGAAAGGGCAACCACGGCGAAACGGTGCCAGCTGACATCCAGCCGAGAGAAGAAAAAACCCGTTGGCATAAAGCTGGGCAGGAATCCAAAGCTGCCTTTCTTTTGTGAAGGTTTGTGAAGACAGTACAACTGAGTGGAGGAAAAAGTATTTTGCATCACCTTTGGTACAATTGTTGACACAGGCCACCAGAGCTTTTGCATTTTTTAGACAACCGTGCCTTTTTTTTTTTTTTTTATTTTTATTGACTCATTAGCAGGTTTAGTTTCACTAGAACTCACTTTCTTAGGTACATGCAGAAGACAGACATAGGTATCTACATACATTTTCTCAAGCCTAAGTATAGCCAAGACTTCATCACCCTAGACGTCCCACGTTGAGTATTTTCGTTAAGAGCACAGCAACACATCTGTCCTTGTGAACTCCCTCGTTGCAAAAAAGGAATGATTTTTTCCAGGCTGTTTCTCCAAAAGGTCAAGATCTTTTAAAACTGCAGTTTTGCCACCAAACCCGCTCAGGGTCCCTCCTAGCTTTTGACTGCCCTAGCAGGCACACGCTCCATTCCATCTTCCAACGGCAAAAATACGTAACGCGCTCGGACCCAGAGCCCAACCCCGCAGATGTCCACACGCACACCTTGCCGTTTTGCCGAGGAGCCACCGAGCATCCCTGCGAGCACAGCTGCACGCGCCAGATCGGTTTCACCTACGCCACGAGTTACCGGTTTCGGCGAATGTAGTTTCTGACGCTTTAAACCGAAAACCGTACCTCGATGCTTTGCCACAGTAGAAACGACCCATGACTAGAACGCTACAAAAATGCAGTAACGCAAATTGCAAACCCACAGCAGCGGCAGCTTCGGAAATATTTAGACCAGGAACAAGGGAGAAAAATAAAACAGCTTCATCTTGCGCACGGGGGAGCGGCAGGCAGAGAAAAGGGTCGGCATTCCGAGCCCTTACAGAAAACAGGCATTCTCCTTCCATTCCTCAGCCCATCCGTTAAGGTCTCAATACCGCAACGCTACTATGGGCAATGTCGAGAGTAGGGAACGACAGCCCTGCCACTGGACTTGCCATTGACCCCTGCTATTTACGTAGCAGGACGCATACACAGAGGGACATGTTTTGCCACGCGCAACCCTGAACTTCCTGAAAACTTATGTTTACCAAAAAAAGCCATTTGGAACATATTGCCAAACAACACTTGGCAATGAAGCTTTGATGCGTTTGACACACACACATTTTTGGTAACTTGCTATTTGCTTCCTGTTGCTGCTGCTGTTCTTCCTTCAGAAATTCTACTTGTAGCCAAGTTATTCACTACTGGTTCAAGCATTTGCCTTCCTGGTATTACCAGCACATTCACAGAGGCAAGTAACTTAACTGCTCTTCTACAATTATCCAAATGACAATTACAGCCATGAAAGAGAAGGAGAGGTCAGGCAGCAGAAGAGCTCTGCAGGCTGGCACCAGTCAATATTGCACTCTTCAAAAACAAACAACAACAAAACAAAACCGTGACCCTGTAGCCTTTTTTTTTTTTTTTTTTTTTTTTTTTTTTTACTTTCAGAGCTCATCCCTGCCTCAGCATATTGTCTTGTCAGAGCATGAAGTGCAGGAGATCTGTACCCTGACGACTTTTGCATGTGATGAATGCCTGTTCAGAAATAGTCCAGATCTGCAAGACTGGTGTCGTTTCTATGGTTTTAATAATCATAACTCAAATTTTATTTACTCATGCATTTGTGAGGAAACTAATTAAATTTTAGACGCTGCCTTTCTTTTTCGGGGGGGAAAGCGTTAGAGACTGAAAAAAATTACGATTCAGAGCTCCCATCCATGAGGGAGTGGTGGAGAAATCAATGACAGCGAAGACCAACAGCAGCAACATTAAGTGAAATTTGGCTTTAATTCTGATCATGTACTTGAGCGACTCTCCAAGTCTATGCCTCAGTCCTATGAATGACTAGTCCTTTTTTGGAAGGACAAATTTTTTACTTAAAAGTCCTAGACTGAAGACTCCGCTGAACAGAATGCGGATTGTGCCACAGGACAACATGCCATCCACACTCTAACGAAAAAAAAAAAAAAAATCAAATAAAAATCAAGTTTAAGTACCAGTTTCCATCACGTTTCCCTCATTACATTTCTAATGGCATCTAGGTGCTCAAAAATGAACTATAGGGACACCGCATTTTTCCAAAACTTTAGTTATACATAAAAAAAAAATAAAAGGCTATTTCCAACTTGCCCATAAAATCAGTGTGAATAGAGAGAAGAGAAACACTTGACCCTAAAGAAGCTAACAGGCAGCTCTGAATTTATCGTAGATGAAAGTTCATTCTTTCACCTGAAACAAAAACATATCAAGGGACCAACTCAGGAACAGGGCACGCTCCGTTAACGGCAATTTTTCATCAGCTTTTCTGCACTAGCAGCAAATTTGCCTTTTCTGTGGGTTTAACGTGGAGT